>CADDXX010000239.1:964520-992101 GCA_902810485.1 Alauda arvensis
AGATCTGACTGGCGGAGGATTTACCCCGTCCTTGCTCACCTCTGTRTCGCTCGATTCCGACCGCTGCCTCCTCATCTGCTCCATCCTTTGCTTTAGCTTTCCGGCTGTATCCCGGCCCTGTCTCTATTGGAAGCYGAAAAGCCGTGGCCTCTGTTCTGCACAGGCAAAGCTCCCAGATKGAGGCAGTTCTTCCCCCCGGGAGCAGGTAACATCACCCGTGGKGCTTTCCCGTGGGAAGCGTGTCCTGCTGGGACCCCACCCCAGCGCCGAGGGCACCGGCACCTGAACTGGGCTCACGCCAGGCACTGCCCAGTGAAATGCCTAGGGTTTCAGGGGCTTAGCCTTCCAAAAATTAAAGAATCCTGTAGGAAGGCAACACGTGGAAAATGCCAYGATTTTTAACCACAAAACGTTTTCCTTCTCCAGCGAGGGGATCTCGCCGYGCACAGACGATTACAGCGCCTTTCTGCTATGCTTTTGCTGTGTAGATAATTACCTGTCACCTTCGTACGGCCCAGATTTTTCCACTGACTCATTCTCCYGGGTTCCTAATGAGCCTTTCCAGATTGTTACACCTTTTATCAGTCACGGTGATTCCAGAACAGTCACGTTCCTGTGCCRTGCAATGGCCACGGCCACATCCTAGCCCTTACCCCGGGAAGTGTTTGTATTCACACATCTGATGTCTGCATTTGCTGCTGCAGCTGCCACATTGCACTGGCAGCATCCGTGCATTTACCCCCTGTGACCTCCTCAGCCCTCATCTGATGCACYGCTTTTGAAGATACAGCGTTCTCCTCTCTCACACCCAGCCCAAAAACATGCTTTGTATTTTTATCCTGTGAACAGACAACAATTTCAGCTTTGATGAATAGATATTTCCAGTGTAGGTGGATTAAAACGTGTGTTTTTCAAGGGGCCCAGGTGGCCTTGGGCTGTTTTGAARTCATCTACAGATTTCATGAGCAGTGCTTCATATAATTCCAAATAATTATTTGGGACAGCAAAGCAGCCTTGGGTCAACAACAGGCTTCTCTGAAGCCCAATTAAAAAGTCTCTCATCTGACATTTTTCACTTGAATTACTTTCTAACACCTCTTAACGCAGCCTTTAATCTGTTTAGTACACATTATAGTGATACAGGAGTTCTAAATGTGACTTTTCTGTGTTGGCAACACYTCCAGCCTGCTCTGGACTGAAAACAATTGCTTGCATTAGGCATAACAATTGACAGGTTCATAAAGGCCATTGTAGAGAGGATTAAGATAACAATAAACCAGATAAATGTGTTTCTTCTTATAAGACAAAATGGATCAGTTTACTGATCACAGTAGTTAAGGATTGGGAAGGGCAGTGTAAAAATCTGTGAAGGAAAGTCTCTAAGAACAGTTTAGATGGATGTTGSAGAAGTTTGGTAAATACAGTTGATCATGCCTTGAACATTGAACTAGGTGACTTTTCAAAGAACCTCTGGGTTCCTTTCTTCTGTAATTGATGTTACTGACATGTGCCACAAGCAAATGAACTTGGGCCATGTCTGTGCTTAACTGCTGGCTTTGAGGTGACAAAGTACAAAAAGCAGGAACTGTATAGAGGATATTGGGATATCTAATATTGTAAATATGACAGATGGGGAATGACCCATCTGCTTTATTAATGTGAGATCCCTATAGGGAAGCAGCAATGTACCTCATTTGAGGTAACTATACACCTTGCCTAATATCTCCTTTGAGACAAAACTGAAGCCAGGAAAATCACAGAATGGTAGCATMGTTTGGGTTGGAAAAKACCTTTAAGGGTCTAGTCCACATCCCCTGCAATAAGCAGGGACATATTAATATTCAGATCAGGTTGCTCTGAGCTCTGTCCTGGTCTTGAATGCTTGCAGAGATGGAGCATCAACAACCTCCCTGASAGTGTTTTACCCTCTTCATTGTAAAAAAAAAAAAAAAAATCCTTCCTTATCTTAAATTTAAATCGACCCTCTTCCAGTTTAAAACCCTGATCCCCTCTCCCACTGAAACAGGGCCACTGAAAATACCTCTTCCCATCTCTCTCACAGGCTCCTCTAAGAATAGAAAGGCCACAATAAGGTCTCTCTGGAGCCTTTTCTTCTCCAGGGTGAACAATCCCAGCTCTCTCAGCCTTGCTTCATATCAGAGGTGCTCCAGCCCTCTGAGAAACTTCATGGTCTGAACTGGACAGGATCACACYTTTCTTGTGCTAAAGATCCCAGAGCTGGACACCCAGTGGGGTCATAGAATCACCTYTTTCGACCTGTTGCCTGGGGAGGGAGGAGCTGTAGGGAATTAAAAATTCAGCAACTCCCTAGCAAGATAACCTGGTAAAAAAAAATTAGCACATCAAAGCTTTATGTGTTCTGATTCTGCACAAATTCATCTACATTATCACAATGAACTGGAGCTGATAAGAGATACTAGAAAAATAAATGTAAGATTAATTAATTATCAGGAAGAGGATGAGAACTCACAACCTGTAAAGCAGACACATTGGAATGCAACAGCCTCTCAAGTCACTCTTCCTTGGAAATGGAATATGGAGACATACAATTTTTAGTGTCAGCTATAAAAAAATTCTTGAAGTGCAGCTGAACTCTTACTCAACATAAGGCTCTTACAGAAATGTTTTATTAGTAATGTCTAAGGCACAAACTAGTATTACATCTTTAAAATGGAAAATGAAATTAATTTCCACTTAGAGTTTGACTACTGCTTGAGTAGGTTCAAAAGAAAAACACTGCTTTTATGAAGGTGGAGTTTCTACAGGTACTGTTGCAGATACTGCCCTTGGGTATCTCAGGTTTTGGAAAGACTGCTTTTTACAAGCTTCAACGTGTGGTTTTGGGGGCTGATGTCAAATACCAGGTGAAATAAAAGTCCCTTCTGGTGACTGCTGTCACCTTCTAGCAATGAGTAGACAATGGCAAAGAAACTCAAAACTGAAGGAACTAATTTGTTTGTTTCAAAACGGCATTAAAGTAAGAGAAATTGCTTAATAATAACTGATAATAGAAAAGGGAGCTGAAAGGAGAAGAAACCAATGGTATGATAAGATAGAGGCTTGTTCCAGACATAAGGGGCAGGGTTGCAGCACAACAGCTACTCCGAGGAGACCAATTAAGATGAAAAGTGTGGGAGAAGCAGAAAAGAAGTAGGATTAACTATAAGCAATGTTTTATCCTCTAGAATTGTTATGGTATCATTTATTAGCCTGGGCTTCTAGTGGGAGATGCCCCTGCCCATGGCAAGGAGATTGGAACTAGATAATCTTTAAGGTCAAACTCAACCCATCCTMTGATTCTATGATCTCCTTGTCATGTCTGAGCCAAAACCAACGTACAACAGCAAAACCTAATGAGATGTAATGAAGATGGAGAAACTAGTACTATTACTAGCAACTGAATTTTCACATGAAGGCTTTTTGATCATTATCTGTACTTTGTCTTCAGTTTCCTGTTACAAGCAATTTTGCTATCTTTAGAGTCATAAGGAAAGATCTCCACTGACAGCAAAAAAGATCATGAACAAAATTGCTTAGCCTGAACTGAGTGGCAAAAGGTAACATGTCTTCTTCTCTGCTCTTAGTTTACTCCATAACATTGCTTATTTTCTCTGTTCTGCTGCAGAAAGCACACCCGAAGTGATTGCTTTATTCTCTCTGTCCAAGCCCTCTGACCAGGCAGTGTCTAAGCTTGATGACAGACATCTTCCTGCAAATGTATGTTTAAAACACATAAAATTAAACCAGAACCAAATGAACCCCAGGAATCAGTTACTGCAAGAATAAGCCATGCTTTGTGCAGTTATTGGTCAGAGATGGAGGAACATAAAGTAACAACTATTTCTGAGTGGTAAAACGCAGTAATTGCACAATAGTGACCTGCACACATTCCTCCTGTAGTGACCTGTTTAATTTTGCTTCCTAATGAGTGGYATTTCCTCATCTGGAGAGTCCAGCTTGTTGTCCCAGCTATAAAGAACTACTTAGGATCAGCCACACCTACCAGATGAGTGACCAGCTCTGACCCCTTTATTAGGTTCAACTCTATTATTCATGCTAAATTTTCTTTTGCACCTCCTCTTTTGTCCCTCCAGTGAACACAGAAGCTATGAGCCCTCACTCAGTGCTGCAGCAGGTTTCATATTTACAGCAGCGTCCAACTGCTTTCCTCCTTTTGAGTAAATGCTAGATTCTGTTTTTTAACCCACATCTTTATTTAGAAATGGAGGCTTAAAACACATGGGGATAAACAAAAGGACAAGTTAATATTTGCTTTCCACACCTAACAGAACAAGAGTGGTGCATTTCTGATATTGATTCTGAGAAGCAATTTATCAARAAGGCGTAGAAGGCACAAAGCACACACTGCATCAAAAATAGAACTTCCAGACATGTTGGTTTGGTTTCTGAACCAGAAGCCCACACAGGTTTTAGAATAACAAATGGCTACTGTATTCATTTTGCAGGATTTTCTATTACTTCATAGCTGTACAAAATAAAATAAAATATTCATGTCCCAACTTTGTTCCCTGCCAAGCACTGATATTATTTAGTAGTGGATGGGGAGCTGCACTGTATTTGTTCAGTGTGGCAAAGGCTTCTTTACCTCCTGCACTGAAATTATTTTGACATTTACAGAACATCTATGTAACCATAGAGAAAGCAGCTTTCCAGACAGGCCAGACCATGTTGTGAAGGGAGGCAGTGCTGACTCATGCAGACTGAATTATGGCAAATAAAACTTTGCCAACTGCTGAGCAGACACAAGGGTTTTACTTGCTATGCCTAGCTGCAGTGCAGCCAGGCAGAAATGCTCAAGCACACAYGAATTTCACAACTGCCAAGTGCTGACAATAGCAGAGTAATGGGGTTGAGCAAGGTTATTTGTTGCAATTTTACAATCCTTATGCCACAATTAGTAAACAACAACTTGGTAAGACAGAGTTGCAGGTTCATTTCAGATGCATTTGTTCCTCCACGCTCAAGTTTTGCTGCCAGCCAAGAAGCTACTCTACTCCAAACCCTACTGCATTTGCTCCAAATGTGGGGATTTTCCCACAAATCTTTCACTTTTAGGTGCTAAAACCCTGTTATTTCATACATACTGTTGGGTTCTGAGGACCAGTACTACCTTTGAGTAGTGTACCTCATGTGTACCGAATTTTGTGAGGTTCTCTGGAATTACACATTGCTTTTAAGGGATGAATGACATAAATATTGTGAAGATTTGAAATAAATCTTCTCAGATTTCAGAATGTTTTGTGAATTGCTCTGAAAAGGAAAATTTTTCAGATTCATGAGTTTCTGGAAAGATGCAGGCATGCTATAAAACAAGTACATACAATGATAAAGATAGGCAAAACAGTGTAAAACAGTAACGTGTTTTTATAATAACATAATTAATTAAAACAGGGATTGATTGAGAGGGCAAAGAAATCACTGTAGTTTCAGGCTGGCTTATGGAAGTCGACACAAAACGTCTGTGTTGATGGAACACAGGCTTCCCCTGACTGTGGCTCTTGCTTGCCTGGTGTAACACTGAGAGTTTGAGGTGCTGCTGCCCCCATCTGCCTGACATCCTGCTGGACTTWGCCACGAAAAACGCAAGCAAAGGCAAATTCTTCCACCAGCTGCAAGTAATAACGTTGTGCTGTACCTCAAATCAGTGACAAAGTCGTTGGCATTCAGGGGGTTGGATCTAATTTTGCGGTCTTTCCCCAAAACAGAGCTGACCTCTTAGGTTTAGGGGTGTTTCTTGCAGTTGAAAGTTGTTTTTGACCAACAAGTCTGTCAGAACAAGTCACTTTGTAACTTACAYTGACTTAAAGTTTAACAGAGTTCAAGCCAGAGCTGAAATCAATGGAGTGTGAAAAGAGATCATACTWTCAGCCATTAATGCTTCACTTCAATTTTCATGCAAGGTTTGTCTTGCTTTTATCCTGCTTCTTACTTTGGAAAGGGAAATCCATAACAATTTKCTGACCTACTACGAGTCTTTCTGAAAATTCATTTGCCAGTGGAATTTTGGCTGCAGAGTCACTAAAACACTTAAGAACAAATGATTCTTGTGACAAATCCTCACCTGTCTCAGAACTTCAACCTTCATGGCTAAATAGTTTAAGGCAAAATTATCCTTTTGTCCTGTGTCAGCAGTGTCAGGAGAAGGGCTTTTACTGCCTAACAAGATAAATCTACCAGCACCTGGCACTGGCAGTCCTTCCAAGAAATACTGCACTGCATTACTGCAGCTGAATTTGCTTTTCCTCTTCTGAACCAGGATCATCATGGCTTGGGTGCCACTGCCTGGATTAGTATCTTGGCACTTGGTGAGCACAGCAAACACAGCAGTTTCAACCTGCTGGAAAGACAAAGAGTACAGGAGTTGTGTCCCATCTTTCTGCCATGCTGAGGTCCTGGGTCATTTTGTCTTACAAGGAACCAGCTCAGTCCTGCCTGAGTACTGCTCACTAGACTGACAAGATTTAAAATCATATGAAAGAGAAGAAACACTTTAATACAGAGACACAGCCAGGGAAAAAAAACTCTGTTGTTATTTTAAAGATGTTAAAGGTTTCTGGTAAAACTCCCATCTCTGCTTGGCATAATGAAGCCTTCATCAATCCTGGAGTGGTAAATGAGAAACAGGAAACTTCATGGGCATTGTTCAGGTAAATCTGTATCTGCAAACTCTGCTTTGCCCAGGTTACAATGGAACAACTCCATACACCTGAGCATCCCCAGACTATTCTTCACCCTTCAGTCAGAGAAACTACCCAGGGGAAGCCCACRTCAATTCCACAGCAATAAGGAAGTTTTGAATCAGAGCCTGCAATAAGGCAATTTAAACACAAATCCATGGAMAGGTTTAATTTCAGCATTTGYRTRAGTACTTTATTTTTCCACCAGACCMCCACCCTTTTTCAGTGCAGAAAATGCTGCAAGGTGAATTGTGCTTCCTGAATTGTTAATGTTTTTATAATCTTCCTTATTCACTAAGTAGCCTTGGGTTTTATTTAATAACCATTCAGAAGCAGTGCTGAATAAAAATATATTTTAGTTGATTTTCTCTTGGGTTTTTTTGTTATTCTTACTGTAACTGGTGCTTCACAAATGCAGCTTTTTCTTCACAAGACTCCTGAGGCAAGTTAATATTAGTATCTTCATCTTACAGATGAGGAACAGAAAGGTGGAGCAATTTAAGCAAGAACATTTCAAACATTTGCTATTCTTGGATACTTCTCTTGGGACACAAAGGCTTACTTGAAGGACATGCTCTGCCTGGTTTCATGGTTTCATTTGGAGTGGGATGTACTTTCTTTCCACAAAGCAAGTCACACACAGCTCAAGTCAGCTCGGCAGAAATCAAAGGCTGGTACRAGCTACAGTGCAACTGCTCTCCCAGCAAACCAATTTGTCATCACTTGTCACATTCCCACCTTCCTTCTGTTCCCAGCCATATGTTCTCCTCCCCCTCCACCAGCACTGGCAGCTGCCTGACTCCTTCTGTGAGCTCAGCCTGAGGAAAGGGAGAAAAATGTGTGATTCCTTTAGGACAACAAGCTACAGYCATTTTTGCATTTAGAATTGTCATAGARTCCTAGAATGGYTTGGCTTGGARGGGACCTTAAAGATCATCTAATTCCAACACCCCTTCCRTGGGCAGGGACACCTTCCACTRGACCAGGTTGCTCAGAGCTCCCTCCAAACCTGGCCTTATAAAGCATATTTATTTGTTTTTAGTGCGTGTTATTACTAATTCTATAATAGCTATTTAAATTATGTGTCGTTAGGCATTAGCAATTACATTTTAATTTACTATTCATTTACATAATACATAGCAATCACAAAAGTTTATAAATATTCATTMCTAATTTTCGCCATATAATTTACATATAACTTTTGCATCTCGAAATGATATATTGTTTATAAATTATATTTTATAACACCAGAACTCCATAAGCTTTCGATGGCACTGCGGAGGAGGGGGAACACCCACCCAGCACGGCAGCCCTTGCACTGAGGGGCTCACGGCCTGTCAAACAAGGTACATTTTACAATGAATCACCAAAAAAACGCCTTTTAGGGTTTCCTGCCCTTCTCCCGCTCCGTCCCTCGGTCCCTCCCACGCTCCCGCCCCCGCGGCCGGGGCGCGCCGGGGTCACCGCACGTGCGCGCCGGACCCACGGCGGGAGCGCGCCGGGAGCGACTCCCGGTACCCATCCCCGGGAGCAATACCCGGGAACGTTACCCAGGAGCAATACCCAGGAGCAATGTTCCGCCGGCCCCCGCGCAACTTCCGCGGCCGGCGGCGCGCAGCCTCCAGCGGCAGCAGCGAGGGCGAGCCGGAGCCGCAGSCACAGCCGGAGCCACAGCCGGAGCCGGCCGCAGCCCCATCCCCAGACTCCGGCGCCAGCTCGCCCTCGGAGCGGGGAGCGGAGCCCGAGGAGGCCGAGGGCGATCCCGGCGCTGAGGGGCCGCTGCCCGCGGAGGAGCCGGCCCGCGGCCGGGCGCGCAGAGCAGGGGCGGGCACGGGCCCGGGGCAGCGCCGAGCAGGGGCCGCAGCCGGGCCGGGCCGGGCTGGGAAGGAGCTGCTGAGCTTCGGCGGCGAGGAGGAGCGGGAAGGTGAGGAGRGATCGTGTGTATGTGTCCCGCTGAGCCCCGGGKCCGGCTGCCTGGGGCTCCCGCCTCAGCGRGCCCCGCGCTGGGCACGCTCCTTCTGCCTGTGGGCAAACACACYCGGCGCTGCTGTGTCAGGGSAGGGCTCTTGTCAGGGTTTGCACGATAAACCCAGACTAAAGCATGGGCTGGGCCTGGTTAGTCTGGAGAAAASAGAGAGTGGGTCTGCTCTGTRCATCTGAATGTCTCAAACGCGGGTGCCAAGAGAACAGTGCCGGACTCTCTTCAGTGATGAGGAGCAATGGCCATAATCTAAAACACAAGAMGTTCCRCCTCAACACGAGGAAGAACTTYTYTRCATCCAGGGTGGCAGAGCACTGGAAYAGCTGCCSAGGGAGGGCGTRGAGTSTCCCTCTCTGGAGACATTCCTGTCTCACCTGCTSCAGCTGCCCCTGCCCTGSCCARGGTKATCTCCAGWGGTCCCTTTCAACCCTAGSAACTCTGTGATTCTGTGAGAAGTACTTTGATAATTACTGATGTCCACGGTCTGGCTGGAAAGCATCTGAAGTCTTCTTACAGCTGGAGAAAACCAGAGAGAACAAGAACTATGTGATTCCATGACTTGTTAATGATGATCAAGCTTAAATGAATGAAACTTAAGTGTTTAATTGACACTTCTGGGCTGTTACTGTTGTGGTTTATGAGAAGACATAGCCACCCTGGTGGAGACAAGCTACAAAGAGACCCTGCATTTCAGCAGTGCAGTGTTGCTGTGTTGAGGCTGAGCTGCACAGTTYTTAACTAAGAGATCATGAGTGATAAAGCCACAGTAATATTTAGARTTAATCCAGCCAGAACTGAAATGTTGGTGTTTGGTCATAGATTGGACTTGATGATCTCAGAAGTCCTTTCCAACCTAATTGATTCTGTGACTCAGAAGTTATGCTGTGCACACATAGAGTTAACTTGTACTTCTGTATGTAGTACATACATATATATGTGTGTTTTTAATATGTGTGTTTTATATATATATATATATAGTTGGCTTTATTAATGTTACTGAGAATCACTTTGTTTTATCTGGCAGRTGAAGAGTTTTTTAAAGTTAAAAAGCCATCCTTCAACGAAGTAACCTTTAGAATTAAAAAGAAGGAAAGCCYACTGCCTGCACAGACAGAAGCTGAAGAAAGCAAAAGCAAGTACTTTTTTTTTAGTTAAATATTTTATGAAATAGGTGAAAAATGATGTAAAAATACTTCTGTTAGATGTTTTTTACTTGTTAATTGAACCCAGAATTATACTTAAAATGTTAATTTACAGGTTTATAATTGTAATGTATTTGTGCTGAAATAATTTTCAGTTTGACCTTGGTAAAATATTATCAGAATTTGGAGGCTGTTCTTGAGAAAACCTGATTATGCAGAACCATGTACTACATCAAAGTTTACAAAGTTCTGCTAAGTTTATACCTCAACATCATTTATTTCAAACTATGGGCCAGATATCCACTGCTGTCAGATTGCAGTTTGAGCTGAGTATTGGTATTGAGGGAAAATGTGACCTTAGTAGCATTTTGTTTGATGAAACTTAATGTAAACATTATTAAACTGTGTGCCCTTACAGCATTTAAATRTTTTAATTAAATGCAGTCAATAATTTATTTTTCTGGCAGTATTCCTGGTTTCATTGAAATGTGGTCAGTTGCCCAGAGAGGCTGTGGACTSCCCATCCCTGGAAGTGTTCAAAGCCAGGTTGGATGGGGCTCTGAGCACCTGKTCTAGTGCAAGGTGTCCCTGCCCATGGCAAAAMGTTCTTTTTATGTATTTATTTCTCTTTTGACACCTCTGTCAATTCACAGATACACCATACTTGCTAATGTTAGATAAAAATAAATTAAGTTTAGATTGAGCAATAATTCTCTTTGAGGTTGTGATTCAGCTGAGATGGTAAATTTTCTTAGTAACTTTTTATAAAAGCATATAATATTCTTATRAAAGGTGGTACATTCTGTTATTCAGTAATCTGATGGTTTACTGAAAGTGGAGTGACAGATGAAGAGAAATCAATATTTTTAAAGAAATTGATAGTAACTGGAGACAAGACAGATATAAATGTTTATAGTTTAACTAAGCTCCCTCATTGTTAATGCTTTTTAAAAAGTGCTTTCTAAATGCAGTTTTTCAAGTCAAGAATCCAAATACCCTGTGAGCAATCTGAATATGAATTAGTTGTTATCTGAGAGCTGATCTCAYTGCTTTTGTGCATGTAAATACACTCTGTGTCTCAGAAGGACTCACAGTCTTTCCTTGGGAAGCATCATCAAAGATGCTTTTATTCAGTACAAGAATTAGCTTGTAAGGCACTGTCTTGGAATGTTAGTTTGACATGTTTTGATAAGAACAGGTGCAGACAGACAGGTGACCAATCTTTGCTGCAGCAAGGTGTAAATMATTTCTGGTAACCAGTTATGGCGCATCATATTCCAGCAGCTGGAACTGAAATAATGGATCGTACTTTTTTCCCCCATAATGCAGAAATCTGTCAGTTGGAGCCTGGAGTTGGCAACACCAAAGATACTCATAAAGAGGAGGAGGAGAATGAGGATGAAACTTACTCTTCACTGAATGARGACTACAACAGCTCAGACTCTGAAAATGAATCCAGCTCTCCACAGGRGAGGAAGGATTTATCACCAGGTTAGTTCCCTGGCTTTTTTCTTTTTTTAAGAAAGGTATTTTAGAACATTCTGTGTTTGAAGTACATGACAAGTTAGGTGAGATGAGTTCCACTTAGCTTAAAAYACTTAAGGTAAGCCCTGAGTCAGGGCTACCCTTCTGGAAGAATAGTGATGGTTCCCCCATATTTTCAGTTGCTAACATTTGTTGCCTTTCTGTGCTAATTTTGGCAAAGGAGCAGAAATTATGAGCACTGGTTATAGAAGAAAGGCAGCAGAAAATTCCTCTTTAGTGGTGCACAATTCCCTTCATGAGGTGAAAATCTCACTTTGAGGCTGAGAGCCACTTTTTCACCTCCTTATAKTCTACATGGTAACCAAAGTAGAAAACCATCTTCTGCTCTGTATCCAGAGTTGTACAGTGGTGSTGAACAGCTGTGATGATTTGCATTAGATACAGTGTTGCTTTTAGTGTTTTCCTTAGGTTTTCTCTCTCTTGGATGCAGGYAGTATCCCCAGTGCAGCTCATGTCGAGGCTGCTCGGAGGAAGCGTCACTTGGCCAGGACAGAGGCTGAGTATCTTCCCCTGGATGTTTCACACAGTCCTCAGGTCCCTCAGAGAAGAGGAAGCAGTGATTTGGAGAGTGAAGATGAATCTGAAACMAAGAATCTCGATTTTGCTCCTAAAATGAGAACTCTTAGGCAGAGGATGACTGAAGACATGGGTGAGTTTGTGGTGTTTCTCCCAGAGGCTTTGTTTTAGTCTCTGGGASCACGTGGGACTTGTCCAGGAAGGAGTGAGGCTTTGCTCCTCAGGGCTCTTGGGAAAAGGCTGGACAGTTGGTACTTGAGGTTAAAAGGGTCATTAACGTGGTTTAGATCTCACTTGTGGTGGTGCAGGATACTTTGAGAAACGTTTACAAAATTATTTTTGGCCTTGTTGACTGCAGAAAAATGGCCTAGTAAAAGGGATTTATTTACAATTATTTACTGTGAATAAAGTTACTGTAAATCCTGCTTCTGATCTGGTCTTCTAAGTGCTCTCCCTGCACTGACATTATACATTTGAAAAATGAAAACCAAGCAAACAAACCAGCATTCCAGTCCTTCAGAAGTAAACAAACCTACTGCATGCAAGACATAACTGGCTTTTGTATTGTTTTTATTCCCTTAGAGCTGCTTATAGTGCTGTTTATGAAGTACCTGTTTACTTTAATATTTGAATAAGGGCTATAAGGGATGCATAACTATGAGCAGAATTTGCCATTCAAATTAATGCTAATGAGATGYTTTTGTATCTGTAGTTGAGTGTATGTTCTGGAATGCTCAAGGGTTTGTTGGGTGTAATGTCACAGTCTTTACTTATTCTCTTGTTTACATGTATTATACACAGCTTTGCTTTGAGATACAAAAACAAGATGTTTGTGTGCCTCCTACTGCAGTAGTAGTTGTGTGAGAAACAGTTGGTGAAATTAATATTAGTGTGAATTCTTCAAATCCCAGTAGCCTTTTCCAAGCCTTCCTTGCCTTTCAGTTWTGCACTCCTCCATCTGCAGGTTTTTCATCTGCTATTTTTCATGTGTATCACTTCTCAGTATTGGCTGGGAGACCCATTGTTGCTTTAGATGGAGGAGAACATGAGAGGGGGGAAAAATAAAGGATGTAGTTACATTTAATAATGTTTTTTTAACTTCCAGTGTCTCTGGGTGATGGATCAAGTGAYGATGAAGCCAARTGGGAAGARCAGCAAATAAAGAAAGCTGTTAAACTCTCTCAGGTGATTCATGCTTTCCTCAYCATTGGAAGTCACTTTTTGCTTATMGGCAAGAGAGCTTGTCTGGAGTACTGTTGTATCTCTGTCCTGCCCTCTCATTAGGGGGGATTTTAGGAAGTTATTCCCTGATTCTTTAGGGAAAGATGATTAGAAATATGGGAAGATGATAATGAAAATYTGTAATTTCTGTCTGGCTGCTGAGAAGCAGTGTGATGGTGTCAGCCCCAAAGGCAGGTACCTGTTGTGACAAGAGATCACAAGAAGCAGAGAAGGAAATTCTGAACTCTGATGTTTTTGCTGCCATGCAAGGGATCTTGAAAGCAAGAGTGTGCAAATAATACAGATGTTGCAAAGCAAAAATTATTCTTTTATTCTGCTAAATTTATTTTGAGTAGCAATCTGAGAGCTCTYTTCACAGTTCAGCAGAATGCTGTCTTTCTGCCAGTAAGTAATTGGCAAAAATAAACTATATTCTGATGTGCTGGAAATTTTGTTTCTGGCTTGGATCACCTACTCTGGATCAGACTAGGAGTATCTKAATAACCAGCTTTTTGTTGAACTCAGAATTGACAGCTGTGGAAATTTTTCCAGTTTGGAAATTCAGGCAGTAAAGAAAAGGGAGAAGGTTACATCTTTCTGAGACTAGTGTTCAAATCCAGTATGATCTTAGGTCTTCTTACTCATTTATGGAAAAGTTAATTCYACTCTTTAGGAAACAGCAGCAATTTTTAGCAATAAACCTTGTTGGTTATGGACTTCATTCTACAATTGATTTGGCTTTTTCTAGATTTTTTTTGTGATTGAGATATGTATTTCTATATGAGATGCTTGGTGTTCAAATGATATGTCTTGTTGATCTGTAGAGTTGCAAAGGGAGAAATTGTGTAACTGGTGTATTAATAATTGACACTTCATTCTTGTAGGAAATTAGTGATGATGCTTCTGTGTGTAAATATAAACCTGCCAAACCCAAGTTTGATACCTCTGTTWCTCTGCCACCTGTGAATCTGGAAATTGTGAAGAAGCGATTGACTGAAAGGTAACTCCTTAACTTATGAGTTTCTGAGTTTTTGTCACAGAATGAGACAATAGCTTTGAAGTCTTACTTTTTTTTTCCTGAGCACTGGGCTTCCTTTGGGTTGTTTTTATATGTAATGATATCTATCTAATGGAATACTACAAATTTTTTGCTTCTTGTGGCAATGCTTCATTATAGGGAAGCATKTGGACTTTCCAAGAGTGTTTCTGTCAGTGTGAGTTTTAGAAAGTAAATGTATTTATTTGGCATCAACTTTTTATGCTTGCTGGCAGTTCTTGACAGGCTCCATGCTAGGTTTGCCCAGTATCAGAACTTCATTGGGGGAGGGTGGAGCTGGCACTCCCACCCCTCCTGTGGTAGTTCTTATACCAGCTGCAAAAATAGCCCAGAGTTTCCTAAAGCAGCCCAAGTTCTCTACAGCCTGTTCAGAACGTGCCTGGATCTTTTCCTTCAGTTGTGTGCCAGGCTTCTCTTCCGCAGCTCAGCTGCTGTGTGGGCAGCTGAACTGTGCTGGGCTGGAATGGGAACCTCCTGGAGGCTGTGTGGGAAGGACAGCTGGGGTCAGGCATCCCAAGGAAAGCCATCCCCTGTCATCCCTCCCAGCACTGGAAGCAGCTGGTAGATAAGTTTAGACAAGGAACTTAATACAAGTGAAACAGAAAATGTGCTGTGACCTTGCACCAGGCTCTCTGTGTATAATCTTTGCTTTATACAGACCATCACTGATGCATTTGTTTTGAGAAGTGAATCTAAGTTGGACTAAATGTTTTTGTGGAATTGTATGCTTTCTTAGCTTTAATCACCTGAAGGGAATTGAGTTAATTGAAGCAGGGATTTATGTACAGAATCAAAGTAGATTTTGATTTTTCAATTCTTTCAATTTTTATGGGATGCATSATCAAAGATGCTTTTATTCAATAAATAAMAGCAGAATTGTCAGAATTGACAGAATTGTCAGAATTGACAGTTGTAGAAGTTTTTCCAATTTGGAAAATTCAGGGAGTAAAGAAATAGGAGAAGGTTACCTCTTTCTGAGACTGGTGTCGAGTGGGAAACTTGTCTGGAAAACAGCAAGAAGGGGAGAGGGAACCTGTTTGGTGTAAATTTTGTAGATGTTTTTAACATAATAAGTGCTGAAATAGATGAATCTTTAAATTTGTAGCACTGTAAAACACCATAGCTTAGTTCAGCTACTTTATTTGGGAAGTGTTCAGTTCAGGGAGGTGAAATTGTGGTTCATGCCTTGATTCTCTTATAGGTTTCCTCAAACTGAGCAAACACTTGGGATATGTAAGGAGGGAAGGGGTAAAAAAGAGGAAGCAGAGTTTTCATATATGTAAATGTTTGTGTGCTACCTGTCTGCTAGAGACAGCTGTAGACAGAAGTTTTTGTTGTTTATCACACAATAGTAAAAAGAGTTCTCGGTTTGTATTTAATAGTGAGCACATTGTAAATGCTTACAGGCACTTCTGTCCATGCAGCTTTTATTAACTGGTATGTGCATGCTGATGTGAGCTGTAGTTTTTACCAGATGACATTGGGTAGAACCTATTTAATAATGTGATACCATGTAATTTTGGCTTTTATGTTTTTGGGAAGTGTGGTGTATTGAGGAGTCCAGGTAAAATACCTGTGGTGCTTTCAAAACCAGCACCACATAAATGACATTTGGGTCTCCAAATGATGTTTGTCCATACCCTGTGCTTCTGTAAATGCTGGCATAGGTAAATCTTCCAGTGCTTGCTCAGGTCAAATGCAAGAGCTGTTATTAGCACAGGCAAAGATTTTGTATGTGGTTATAATGGGAAAAAWGKTTTGGAATGCATCAGCTGTTAAGTTGGCAGTAGTTCTGATTGTCTGGGCTTCTCTTTTAGGATAACATCCTTGCAGGATGTGCACCGTGCCCACCAGAGAGAGTATGAAAAATACATGGAGGATATTGAGAGCTCAAAGGTGTCTGTCCAGGAGCTGGAGAAGTCTTCAGATGCAGCTCTACATTATAAATTCTACAGGGCCATGAAAACTTATGTAGAAAACTTGATAAACTGTTTGAATGAAAAGGTATGTACATTTTCCTTTTTTTTTAAAAGATGATAAAGGTGTATTCTGTCAATGAAAAATGAGGGATACCACCCAGTTAAAAATCWGTTATATCAGAATCAAATTTAATTTTAATTTAGTTTTCTGTCATCTTGAAGTTGACAATTTCTTCAGGTAACTTTAAAGAGATGTTAGTTAATTAATGCATTTTCTTCAATGGCTAGTGCCTCAAAAGCAAATTGCAATAAAACAAGGGACACTAACAGTCTTCTGGTGACCCCTTTTGTATGAGGCCTTAGTCCTTGATGTGTAGCTGGCATTTAGTTTGTGTTTTCAGCCTATAAAAGAAAGCCTGAAAACTCCCATGACCAGGAATTTCAATCTGTGATACTTTGGGTTCTAATTTTACAGCTGTACTAAAACCCCATGGAAATTGTTTTTTGTTCATTCCTGTGAGATTTAAATCAGCTGGGAGCCTGATGGGTGTTTGCTGTATTTCAGCTGAAGGACATTAATGAGCTGGAAGGGGCTGTGCATGCCCTCCTTCAGCAGCGAGCCGGGAGAGTGTCAAAGCGAAGGCAAGAGGAGCTGAAAAATGAATCTGCTTATATTCAGCATCTGACAAGTCAGTACAAAGTTCAGATTTTCAGTGAGAAAATMACTTCTGTTTTTGAGCAGAAATACAGTTAATTTTGGTTAAAGATTTTAATTTTTACCTTTGATTGCCTTTCCTTTTCCCATAGTCAGTGGGTATGTTCTACTGTACCTCGTTTGGAATTCTGACCTCAGTAATGCCCATGATGCTGTTTTTCTCTGGTTTGATTTCTCTGAATATGACATGACCAAGTACCTTGTCAATTTTTAATTGTTCAATTTCCCATCAATATTTGAGAAGACAAATGGGAGTCTATTTTCCAGTAAGTCTCAAGTTGGAGAAAGGTTGCTTATTACTGAATTCTGTGAATTTGTAATTGGCAGCATCACTTTTACCTGAGAGTGTCTGTAAGGCCATGTGTGTGCTCAGATTGGAGATTTCAAACCAGGAGGTGACACMCATGTGGCAGAGCATGAAGAGAGAAGCTACTCTGTGTAAGGTTTTATCTAAAAGGAAACAATATTTCAGTCATGGTTGGAAAAATTAGTACAGTTTTCTCAGCTCATATTTTCTTTCCTCACCAAGGTATTGTTTGTAYGCTGTATGAATCTCTAGCTGCTGCTATTTAAAAATCCTAAACAAACCAGACYTCCAAAACCAAACCCTTTACAAC
Organism: Alauda arvensis; assembly: GCA_902810485.1. Classification (NCBI taxonomy): domain Eukaryota; kingdom Metazoa; phylum Chordata; class Aves; order Passeriformes; family Alaudidae; genus Alauda; species Alauda arvensis. Next base: position 981,953 of record CADDXX010000239.1, read on the forward strand.
TGTTTAGGCAAAGCTGAGAGCAATATGCTTGGAGCTKCTGGGAACAGATGGAGGGCAGATGCACTGGATCCTGATAAATACTAAATCATATGGGTTCAGTCTTCTCACTTCAGGGGATAAACTGCTGATGAGAGAAAGTAGCAGCCTGGATGTTTTTGTAAAATGGTGTAGCCAACTGACAGCAGGTGTAAGGAGAAAAGAGTAAAGCCATAGTAGGAGTTGATATTAAAATTATTTTACCTCCAACTCATTACAATTGAGACTGCTTGCATGTTTAGCAGCACAGAGCATTTTTTTATGTTCCTAGTTGGGTTTAATATAGTGGAAAGGCTGTTTTTTCTTACATGGTAGTACTTCAATAGTAGTACACCCTTTCTCTTTGGCAGGTTTTGTGCACCAGCCAATTATTACTGCTACAAGGAATTTACTCTGGATACTGTTAGAGTTTTGATTAGGTTTGTTCTTTTGTTGCCTATTTTCCAAATAGAAAAAAAAAAAACCCCAAACCTAACAAAACAATAGAAGGAGATTCTTTGTTTCCTGTTTAAAAATAAAACAGGAACTTGAAAAATGTACCACTTTATTTTTGGCTGTTTGTCTCTTACAGGTGGGAATGACAAACCAGTGAAAGGTAAATTGGAAGGTGGTGAGAAGACACAGGTCCTGGAAATGTGTGAGCATCGAAGGTAACTGTTACACAGAGGTGCACTTAACTCTGGTAAATGTGCTGTGCACTGACTTCCTGTCATTCCTGCAGTCATGAATGAAAATCTGTAGGATTACTAAATGAAATTACACAGAAAATATTTCAGTATTTGGTTTCCAAAACTGGAAGTACGTGGAAGGCATCTATGTGTTAATACCATTCCCTTCATGTTGATTTGAGCCTGAACACTAATAGAGCTGGGTATTTTAAATTAAAAAGTCTAAGTGAGACAAATCTATCAGGGGAGCTTTTTCCTTCCTGACTTAATTAATAATATTATGAACTTACTCAGATATGTATTTTTRTATTACTGTATCAATAGCAAAATTGGGCAGAGTTGTTTCTGCTGGAGAGGTTGTGGTGAGGAAGCAAATCAACCTCTTGCCCCAGGTTTGCTTTCAGTGCAGGTCAGACAGATGGTACATTTTGGACATTCAGAGATTGGTACCAATTTTTTTATATTATTGGGTGATAGAAACTATCCCTCCTTCTCCTCTCCTGCAGCTCTTTTAGTCCTTGCTTGGTGTGTATTTGAGACCAGCCTGCTTCTTCCTCTCGGGGAAGCGCTAGCGGTCTCCTGCGTGCAAGTATGCCTGAAGGAGGGAAGAARAAGGGGAGACTTCTAACATATATAGGGTTTCTCTGAGGTAGGAAGAGGGAGACTGGCTTCCAGGTGAACAGACTGTTTATTCAGCAGCTGTACCCAAAAGCCTCGAGTTCCGGTCGGGATAGCATTTTTATACCCCTTTGTCCTGGGCGTGGAAAACCCAGGACTGTCCAATCAGACACGGAGGGGTTGGGGAGGGACAGCACAACAGCAACCAATAGCCCTCCAGGCATCCATGCATATTCATGTCCTCATTAGAATTTCCCGCTCCCAGTGGGAACAAAGAACCACGTTGCCCTTCTACATCAGGCAGCTACAATTGGGAGCTTTGAAAGTTTTACAGTTGGAAGTGGTATCTCAGCTCATAATTGTACTTAGGRGCAGCAAGTACCTTGGAATTTTAATGGATGAAAAGTGGTATAATAAGGACAATTTCCACTCAAAGCAGTTAGCTTTTAATGCTAATTGATGTAAATAACTGTTTAAAAGTATTTATGCAATATCAGTTCCATATCATTTTCCTGTGGTAGAAATTCAATGATTTTGCAGCCTGTTTTTCTGATGCCATGGCAGTAGTTTTTAGAGCCCCACTRGCACATGGGTGCTATCACCTTTTTCCTGTGGGTTGTTGAACAAGTGACCCAGGACTGACAGGACAGTGAGAGCTCACTAAACACACTGAACTCTCAGACAGGATCCACTTCAACACCAGGTGCTCAGTGTTGCAGGTGGGATGAGTCTTTTGCCTCCTCAGTGGTGATGAGATGAAGGTTATTTCATGGCACATGGGAGAGGTCAGAGATGTTGCTCTGAGCTCTTGGATGTCAGTTCCCAAATCCCCTTTTTCCAGAGTTTAGGATCCTTTTGGTTCTGTATTCCCTATTGCTCCCCCATTGCCCCTCCTTAGGCTGTTGTTCTCACAACTTGTATTAAGTGCATTTGTTGAAGTTTGATTGTTTTCTTTGAGCTCTCTCCTGCACACCCAGGAGAGGAGAACTCACCTGAGCTCATTCCAAATGCAGGGCTTGCAGGAGGCAGGTGAGAGAGCAGGCAGGAGAGGGGGATCACCACGAGGGCTTGTCCAGTGATGAGGAGCTGACTCCCACAGAGGTGGAMGAGTTCCAGAAGAGCAAAGGTTGGTGACAGTCCTAATGTGATGTCTAGAACAAGATCACTTGTTGATATTTTTTTTAATGATTTTTTTAAGGAAAAGTAGAGGAATCCTTCATTTGAGTTCCATGTTTTTATTTGCACACTATAGAAAAAATGCTCCCAGGCAGTTCTGAGTAATTGGGAAGAATGAATGAATGGTTGTAGATTTCTTGTGGTGTCAGTTATTTGGTGGCAGCACTATACATTTTTTTAGTATAGGCTTTTTAAAGTAGAGGCAAGCTCTGTCAGAGTATGCCAGAGCTGATCTGGCAGTACTCACTGCAGTGCTGCCACGTGTTTTGTACAGTCAATTTATTTCCTGAAGCTGGAGTGTGAATTAAAGGTTGGTGTTTTAATTATCTTGAGTGAATGGATGAAAAGGAGGGAAAGGCATAATACCTATTCTTCACATAACAGCAGAAGGGTTTTTGCCAAGATTTCAGCACATCCTCATTGAAGACCAAAGAAGCTGAGTAGTTGTAAAAGTCTTTTACTGCAGAGTTAAATCAGCCTTGTAAAATAGAGTTGTTACAATTCATGTCATCATGCAGAAAGCCTTCTAGCATCAAGTCCCCAAGTCCCATACAGAAGTGGCAACATCTTATCAGCAACAACAGCAGCATCTGTGATCTATGTTCTGTGATCTCTGGCATTCTCAAAGCAGTGCATTTTATTCTATTTTCACCCAATTAATTGCAAACATGAGTCCACTATTACCTTGTTGGACCTATCCTAAGCTAAGATTGATATGTGAAAGTAATTGTAAATTCTTACACAAATTCTATGTATACAGCTGTCTTGTTCTGTCTAGGAATGCTTAGCAAGGCTACATTGTTTTTRTTATGTCTAGAACTTAACTAACTTTGGGAAAGGTAATGCTACTTAACTTTAAACTAGGTTTTAGGTCCCTGTCTTACTAATTCAGTCTCTTATTTGCATTTAAAAATCCTCTGCTTACTTAAAACTAAACTTACGTTTCTACCTCACGTTTGTGTGGATTTATGTATTTTAGTTTCTCTGAAGGTTTTAATTCAGCCCTCACATATCTGAGGGCTTCTGAGCCTGTGTGAACAGGGCCCAGAGGGATTTGCATCCCAACAGGTTGTCATGCCTGAAATGTTATTATTCTGGAACAAAGTTTGAAGTATAGTGGTTGTACAAATCTGTGAAATAGATCATGAAGAAACTTGCCTTCCCTTGGTTTTCTGACTATTTTTCTCTAAAACTGGGTTTTTGTGGGAGCTGTTTTTAAACCATTTCAATGTCAGGTGTGTCAAAGATAAATAACAAATGCAATTCTCATAAAAATCTCTCTTATGTCCTATAGATGCATAAACCCTTCAGCTTATGCCTCAATAAGTTCTGTGATTGTTTCTTTTTATTCCCAATGAATATTATCCATAGATAACGTTTTAGAGGATAGTAGGAAAATCTTTGAAGATGTACATGCAGATTTTTGTGACATCAGAAAAATCCTGTTGAAATTCCAGGAATGGAAAGAGAAGCTTCCTGACTCTTACTGTGATGCTTACATCAGTTTCTGCCTGCCTAAGCTATTAAATCCCTTGATCAGAGTTCAGTTAATAAGCTGGAATCCTCTCGAGGTAGGTGCATTAGCTGACATTTTTGTAGAAATTTTGTGTGTGTATCTTATGTATTAATATTAAAAATGAGGGTTTTTTTTTCTATACATAACACAGTGCATTAGAAATTAAGAAAGCTACTGTGTTGTCTCAAAAACTGAAGCATGTTGTGGAATCTTTTTAATTTTCCCTTTTCCTTTTACCTCCAGCCTCTTCTGCCACACCTCCTGTAAAAATAGTTCTTCTGCTGGGTTCTTTGAAGACACTTGAACAATCCCACCCATTACATTCTAGCTTTARATCTAATTTTGCTGTTTTGGCCCATGCAGTGATGAGGGTGGATCTGAAATTAAGTGGAATTTGGGGTGTTACTGGATAGAGCCTTTCTCTTAATGCTGACCAGAGGAACAGCTAACAGGAGTAATCTTTCAGCAGAATTTTACAGAGCTCGAAGAGATGCCCTGGTTCAGAGCTATAGAAGAATTCAGTGATGCAGAAAATGTATCTGAATCAAAAAGGGATGATGATCATGATGAAGAAGTTTTGCCTAGAGTGATTGAAAARACTATTCTTCCCAAAGTTACAGGTATGATAAGATTGTATTGAAAGTGTTCACTGCAGCTATGCAATCAAACCTTAAATAAAAATGATAATATCAAATAATGTTGGTGATATCACAGTGCTCCAAGATGTAATGATTGTGTAGTTCCACAGAGTGAGGCTAAGGTGGMCTCTTCAAAATCATTGTGAGAGGCTGAGCTTTTTATAAGTTTACTTCTGTTACATTGTAATGGCTTGAAGGACTGAWAAGTACTTGCATATTATGAATGAAATAAATTCCTGTTTTTTTCAGCATTTGTGAAGAATGTTTGGGATCCTTTATCTACTTCACAGACAAAGAACCTTGTACAGCTTTGCAATAACWTCTTTGGAAAAGAAATCCTTTCCAAAAATGAGCCCAGCCGAGCCAGAGAGGTAAAAGCTGTGGTAAAGSGGAACTTCACCCACTGTGTGTACTTTTGTATGTGCTCCTGTGGGCACTGAGAACATTCTCATGAAGGTCTTTGGTTCTGATTACAGTTCTGGTTTTCTTTTTATATTAAGGGGATTTACCAGTTAAACTTCCAGCTCTCTGATTCTCTCCTTCTTGAAGATAATGAGGCAGAAATTAGCTCCTGTGCCTGGAAAAATTCTGCCTGGATCTATCCAGAACCTGTTTGTAGATCTAATCTTCCTTCACTGCAGTAACAGTGATTTGCATTTAATTATCTTTTCAAATTTGAACTTTAAATGCTAGTAATGTTTCACTGGTCCATTCCTTAAGCTTTTTTTTTTATTAAGTATGCCTAGAATTTTAAAACTTGAGAATCCCCAAAGGTTGCTTAATTGGTGAGGAGAAAAACTACTGTGTAATCCTAGCAATCCTTTAATAATTACTTTTATATACACAGTTACACTAGGAAGCCCTTCTTAGCCTGATTCTGGGTTTATTCTGGTGTAAATCAGGAGGTTTAGCTAGTGAAAATCAGATGGATTAAGTAGTGAAATGGGATGGATGTTTGGCCCCTGAGTATGAAAAGAAATATATTAAAGAAAATGTTTATGCCTTCCAAAGTTTGCTGCTTTGAAACCATGGTTTAAAGTCAAGTGATACAACTGATCTTAGCAAGAGCTTAAATAAATAGGCTTAAAAAAAAGGTAGGTGGCAATCTGTGCCACCTGAAAATACATTGCTCAAAAATGCATACTATCCTAGCTATGGTGACTTATTTTTTTACATAGAATTTAACATCTTAGTGGAGATCCCATGTGTATAACTTACTTTGGTTTTAATCTGTACAGTTTTTCTGCTGCCTTGCAGATTAATGTGCAAAAAAAGCCTCACTYAGGGATATATCAAAACCTTCTAGGCTAAGCCTATAGATAATTACAGCTGTGATTTGTCTGCTGTTTCTTTTTTTTATTCAGGGTCTCAATGTGTTATATACAAATGGCAGCTGCACTTRTCTCTAAAATATCAGATCTCTGGATGAATTAAATAATCTTTGAGGTTGTTACAAATAAACAACCTTTCTTCTGAGGACACATTAATAATTATTTTTCAATAGGATTTGATGAACACAGTTGTCCTAAGAATGAAGAAATCTGTAGAGGAAGATGTCTTTATTCCTCTGTATCCYAAAAGGTAAGCTGACCCTGTGACTCTCTGTGTATTTTTTTTAATTCCTCTACCTTTCCCCCCTACAGATGTAGATGAAATACTGTAGACATCTGTGTCTGAGAGATCAGATGTCTGTTTATCTTCTTTGAAATCAAACAAAAATAATCTTTATTTTAACTTTTYCTTCCCATGACCAGCACTGTGGAAGACAAGACATCACTACGTTCCAAATTTCAAGAAAGAAGGTTTTGGTCAGCTGTTAAGGTAGAGAAAATAGAACTGGTTTTTTTTCTGTCTGTCCTCTCTGAAATTAATTTCACTGGAAACATTAACATCCCAGACAATGTTCCAGGCTTCCTGCTATTCATGTTGTCTCTCCTCCTCCTTGACTCAGAGCAGGTTAATTTTCAGGTAACTTAACCTCAAGGTATTTTGCCTTCACAAACACAGCCTTACACCACGCTCAAAAATGGCAATTGTAAAGATTTATAGTGATAGAGACAGAAAAAACCCTCAATGCCTAATAATACTGACATGAACTACAAAAAAAAAATCTGTGATGCCACAAACTTGCATCATCACATCATGAGGGACTGTGTGTAGTTTTGTCCTGAGCACTTGTGGTAACTTTTTCACTTCTTTGATTCTCTGACAGTTTGCTTAGTTGCCTTCTGTACTTAACAAACTGTTAAACCTCCTAGAAGGGTAAAATGTTCTTCCCACCCTTGGGAGGTCATATATACACATATACAGCTGCATCTGTACATATACATAGATGAACTTGTGAAATTAATTAGGTTATTAACTCAATGCAGTYAGCAGCTAACTGACCAGAGTTTTGCAGAGTGTAAATCCTAGAGTCTGAGGACTTGAATTGGATGCACACATTACCTTTCTATGCTTGTATTCTATGAAATTTGTGACAGTTTTAGCACACTTACAGCCAGCAGCTCTACAGCTTCTTTTGTTTCTTTCATTACTGCAGCTGCTGTCYAATGTTGTTCTGTGGGATGGGATTGTCCAGGAAGACAAGGTCCGTGATCTGGGACTGAGCAAGCTCCTGAAYCGGTACCTCCTGCTGAACATCCTCAACACACCCCTGGGGCCAGATAACATAGAGAAGTGCAGTAAGGTAAAGATAACAGTCACTGGAGGAGGGTGTGTGCTAAGAGCCTTCTGTTCTTCATGAAGAGGGGTCAAAACTGAAGATGGAATATTTAARAAAAAAGAAAATTGAAACATCTAAAATTTGCCTTTAATTTTTTCTTTTAACAACTTTGCTGCGTAAGAGCATTTTAGAGCAAATACTGGTCTGTATRTTCTTAAGCATAACTGCTTGGAGAGATAATCAGTGTTGGTTTGAAGGAAGTACAATAATGACTGAACCTGCCAGAAGGTTCCTGTCAGAAATGATGTTACTTGGTTATACTGAAATGCTTGTTAAACTTTGTCCAAATATTGTGTGAACAGGTGRTTGCATGTCTCCCAGAAAGATGGTTCCAAGATCTCCAGGGTGGATYAACTCTCCCTGARTTACTGAACTTCAGCCAGCACTTGCTGCAATGTGCCCRTGGGCTACACAAGGACAACCACAGGTAATGCATGAGGCTGTCCTTGGGATTCAAGTTCTTGCCCAAACACTTTGTGTTAAACATTTAAAAATTCCTTAAATGTCATATATTTGACACTTTCAAGTATGCTCATGTCATGTATCTGTGTATCTAAAAGAAAAGATGGATTCTAATGTGAGGGAGCACTTGAGCAGTCCTCATTTACTGTGGGAGTTTGAGGTGGTTGAAGTTGGGTGCTGTTAATGATCACAGGAGACAAGGTCATGAAACAAAAATTATACTTCAGACAGGTCCATAAAAGTGCTGCTACATTTTTTTTCTTTTTTTTTTTTTTGTTCTTAAATAGTGATGAAACAAAGGAAGTTCTTCTCCTGCTGGTGAAAATTGGAGCTCTGCATATTGTAGAAGACTTCATTGAAGAGCATAAACTTGAACACCTTAAAGCAATGATTGGGAAATAGAAATCTTWGAAGGAATGCTTACATTACTGAGACAAGCCTGGTATTCACACTAAACCAGTTCTAATATGAAATTTAATTAGTAGATCCTGTCTGCTCCCAGGTAGTGGTAATCACTATCTTGGTGTGAAATATGTGAAGTGTTTTTTCCAAATGTCTTTTACTGCCATCTWCTCCTGGATTAGGGAGTATTTTGAAGTTGCAGTTGTCAAAGCAATGGTTCAGGCATTCTGAAATGTGCGTGTTTACTGCTGTATCCTTCTTGGAAAGAATCCTGCAAACAGAAAGTGCCTGTGAACTTCATCACTGCTAGCCTGTAGACAACTTGACAAATTATTTTCAGTATTCATTGTTGAATACCATTCTGAATCAACAGTCCCTGAGCTCTTCTGGCTTGTGGTCCACAGATATTTGGTAGGGTTATTGTTAAACCATTCCTAGTGAAAAGGAATACATGATGCCCCTGATACAGAAACAAGGGAGGTCAGTGTGCAGGTAAGGAATCAGGATTTTCATCACAGACATTGTGGTGATGAGAAGAACAGAACAAYTTTAGTTACTTTCTAGTAACTGGAGTTCTAGAAATCCCCCTTTGCTTCCCAGTAAGCTCTACAGAACTTTCYTTCTTCATATCCTTATTGGGATATTATTTCTAATGTTTTATAATTTTGTATAATTGCAATAAATATTGTTACAGAATAACAAGGATGTTTCATTGTAAAAACTGTGGTGCATCACTGATTGTGAGTTTTTCTCCGAAATCTTCTGGGAATAGAATTTAACTCTTGTAGACTTAATTCTCATGCCTTCTTTTTATATTTTTTTAAATTAAAATATATTTTTATAAAATACTTTAATTGTAAATAGGCTTGATCAGTATTACAGACAAAAGATTAAAAATAATTTGGGGTTCATTTTGAAAATAAAATATTTTACTGTGGCAATGACTCTTACAGTTCAATTCTTTAATGTGTCAAAAATRTTATTCAGATGTATGCACAAAACCYCCTCCAGCTCCACTAACCCTCAGTAGCTTTAGGGTTTATGTTGCAAATACTGCTTTTTAATAATCAGTTTCTGCTGGTTTTCCTCTCAGAATGTTGAAAAAAATGCAACTGCTGATCAGCAATCCTCACAAGCTTGTGATCTCCTTGCTTTTCTCTTGTTCTGCTTTGTCTCATCCCAGCTTGTCTCTAGCACCAGCCTTGTGCTATGACAAAAATGTAATTGATGTTCTATCCCAATTTAGCTCTGAAGATGTTTCTGGAAGAAAGATTCCTTGTAATGACTTGTAAGCATTGGGAGGGCAGTGGACACTTGGGCCTCAGAAATCTGTTCACACTGGAATCTGCAAAGGTTACCTTTATTGTTTGCTTTGCCCATGTATATACAAAACTTGACAATTGATCATGCATACAGTAAACTAAAAATACTAATTTTCTCAGGAATTCTAGACTGCAAAAAACATTATTATTTTTCAAGTTCTTCACTCAGTTCCTTCCGAATCTTTGCCTCTATTTTTGAAGTGTCATATTCTCTCAGCATGTCAAACTCCAGCCATGGCTGGCTCCACTTCTGTGCTGCTTTCATTTTATGTTCTGGTAGCTCAAACTTGATTCCTTTTATATTGTATTTGGGCCTTTCCCACCGTTTTGACCATGGTTTAGGTTTCATTCGTACCTGCAGCTAGAGAGAAAGATTAAAAAATTTAAAAAAGCAGTAGAAAGGCATTAAGGAATTTGATTTTTGATTGTGATCTTAGCAAAAGGTGACAACTCCTCTAACAGGAGGAAAGTAAGAGAAAACTGGCCAATCTGTCARTGTGTTTAGTAACTACTACTTCATGATTTTTATCTTAGTGTTGTGTAAAACTTTTTAATTAACACTGACTTGATTTATCAGAGTCCTTAA
>CADDXX010000239.1:992209-1004691 GCA_902810485.1 Alauda arvensis
TTCCCTGAGATACAGATTACAGATTTTAGGTGTCTCTTCCATCTTTCTTACCTTGTTTCCTGACCCCAATCATTCCTGAATCAGTAACCACATTAACAACATTACTATAAGAAAAGCTYTCCCCTCTGCACAGTTCTACAGAGGAATGTGGAGGCAGCTGCTCTTTGTGGGTCTTCAAAATTACCTCCAGAAGATGGCAGAATTTACATTCACACCATTCTTTCCTTATAGGAATGRCACAAAGACTTGCCTGATTTTACCTACTTTTGTCACCCTGGCAAACTGATGTAGCAAAGAGCTGCTACAGCCTGCCAGGGTAACAGTCAGGAAAGGAAGCTGTAAACAACCCAGTGCTTTCCCTCTGGAACACGTGGCTCCTACCTTGTTGACAGGAATCTCCTCGTGGGCCATGCGAGGCACGGGCCTCATGTTGATGTCAAAGGTGCTGTACTCGGGGAGGGCATCCCGCAGGTACATCAGGTTCTCATCCAGCCTCTTCTCCAGCCTCAGCACCTCGATGGCCTGGATTCGAGGGCTGTACAGTTCATAGCAGATTTCTACCCCTTGGAGACAGAAAGCCTACTTTAATGGACCAAAGTCAGGAGAATTGCTAACACAGCTGTATTGCTTCAGGTACACATTCCTGTATCATTGCAGACTTCTCTTTAGTCCTATGAGCACTACAGTGGTATGTGCACTTGTGACTGGACTCCTGCACTGTGTCTGCACATTCCTTTGTAAATCAAATCTATGATACAGAATGGCTTAAGAGACTTGAAYGGCTCGAATTTAAGGAAAATGAGCTTAGGTTTTAAACTTTTTTTCCTTTTGGTTACAATGGCTGTTAATTATGCATCTCAGTGTAGGTGTAGTATGAAGAGACACCCACCCCTTTCATATTTGCCCTCAGAACCCAACTATTTGCACTGCCCATGATTTTGTCATAATCCAGAATATGAACCTGTGAAACTCTTCTAATCTGCTGCCTGTTAAAACAGTTCACACCTACATTCCCAGTTCATGAAAACATACAGTGCTCAAACTCAGCTGATGTTTACATGGCAACAGACAGCCCAGGCTCAGACATAAGAACAACCAYCACAGAGTGTCTAAGAATTACTCAGCACTTCCATGCCTTCAACATTTCTGTGTACACAGTTTTGCACAGCACTCTAATGGGCAGACTCATACTTTCACTTCAATCTGCACAGACTAAATTTCTGCAGCACCACCCATTTTTTGCAGAGCACTTGCAGCATGATTAGCACAGGTGCCACCCACCTTGGTCCTCTATGACATTCCGAAGGACAAAGGTGGCGCCGAGTCCTTTCCCTCCCCTCTGGATGCAGATCCCGACGAAGCGCTGGGATTTGGTGCTGGCGTGGGGCTCTGCAGTTGTCACAGCCAGGAYACTGCCTGCCAAAGAATGGACTAAAATAAACAGCCTGGCCCAGTTTAGGTGTACCAAAATGTGGGAAGARCCAGGCAAAGTGCATCTATTCAGGTGCACTTTGAAAATAGTTTTGCTTTCCATCAGAACTGCCAGAAACAGAAAAAACTGTGACCTGAATTAATACAGGTTGAAGTGATACTGCAGGTTAACTGCAAACTTTCTTCACCTTTAGTTTTAGCTTTTCCCTATCCAAACTGAATATAATTAATCTATTTTTTTTTCCTTTAGCTCTAACCCATTAAACTTATGCTCAAGTGCCAGGATTGAAAAAAAACCCACATAAGGAACACATCAGGATTAGTCTTTGAATGAATCACAATGTAAATATGAGATTAAAATACAAAGTATTATGTATAGAAAGACATAGTAGTCAATCTAACACACCTGAGACTTTATGTTTTATGCTATTCTACATATGACAACACTTTCTGACACCCCACACAATGTAAAATACTGACAGAATTATGRAAGTTTTRGTGCTGACACTGACCAACATAGAATTCTGGGATGTTGAACACTTTTCTTCTCTGTATCATATCCTTTCTTTCTATAAAGTATTTAAGAGGATCTGTTCTCCCTCTGGGAGGGATAAATTCAGGGCTCAGGAACCTGCAAGAAAAGCCAAACTTTTAGAAGTATGAAACAAAGGCATTTGCATTAAAAAATACGAGACAATTCCAAGTATTTGGCCTAAGAAGGACCAGCTGCTGCCTTCTCAGAGATATGAACTGCAGTCTATGAAGTCACCAATTTTATTTAATCACTGGTTTTTGTTATCTAAAAGGAATTTCTGTGGGGTTTTGATGTTGTTTATGGGTTTTTATGTGACTTTTTTGTTGTTGTTTTAAACAGATTTTTCCCCAAACCAGTAATACATGTTGGTCTCAGAGGAGCTGACTGAAAGAGKACAGTTCACTTAGTGCTGTCACAGCTTAGAAACAGGTTATTTCATGGTTTAATTGTAAYCCCCATGACAGAACACTTACTATTTGTTGACTTTATAAGAGATATGGAAGAATCTATTACAGTTTTCACAAACTGATTCTACAGGACACACCACATAAATGTCCTTTTCTATTACAGAACCTAAAATGGACTGGTAAAACTATTTTCTGCTACAAAAAATATAAACCATGCCAAAGAATTTCCCCATGGCCTGGACCTCAGTTATCTGACTGCTGAGTTGAGTGCACACTTCCTGACATGGACTGGCTTCAGCTGAGAACCATTTCCAACAGATACTTGGATGTGCTCACTCTGGTTTGGATGGCAAGACCACCTGGCCTCAGAGTGGATGGATGAAGGTGGACTCAATTMAGTTGTACAGATGTATCTTAAAAAGTCCTGGCTCTGGCCAGGAGAGAAGTGCCCAGCAGAGAGGAGCACAAATGCAAATCTGCCCAACAAACCTCATGGGGGCTGTGGGGGCAGCAGGGATTCTGGCTGGTGCTGCTGCCCAGAGGCAGCAAACAACACCAAACCTGCTCATGATCTTCAAAGTGAGGATTTTTGGAACAGTACAGTACCACCACTCTTCTTCCAGACACAGCACTGCAGTTTGAACCACTGGGTCATTCAAAGCAGTGCAAATTGGRTTTAAAACCCAGGGAGGTTGTGGATGCTCCAGTCCTGGAAGTGTTCATGAGCAGGCTGGATGGAACCATGGCAGGGGGTGTTGGAACAAGATAATCTCAAGGTCCCTTCCAACCCAAACTATTCTGTTCCATGAAATGACATCAAAAATACCCAGAATGAGACAYCTCATGAAGGCCACCAGGTCCATGTCACAACCAGTGATGCAAGTGCTCACAACCAGCCCTGAGGTCCAAGGCAAAGGCAGACACAGGACCTGTGTCCCTATGTCCCTGTGCCCCTGTCACACTGAAGAGGTGCCTTTAACCTCTTCAGTGTGACAGGGGCACAGGGACATATGTCTCTGTGGGAGACATAATCTCCCACATTAACCCCAAATTTGCAGAAGCATCTACTGCACTACATTTTTTTATTGTTCCATTGCTTTTAGAACCTTCAGAAACAGTATTTTAAGTTGTTTTGAACATATTTCGACACAAATGGTCCTTGTTAAAATTTTAAAAACTGCGCTGGGCTTTTTCTGGGAGGAAATGAAACCTTGACTCATTCAGTAAGTGCTCACACAATGCCAAGCCTGAGCACAGCCCAGATCAGGCTCTACAAGCTCAGGTGAGCAGTGGAACACCCTCACCTCTTGTCCTCCTTCTGCGTCTTCCTGTCAATAATGACGGGCTTCGGAGGCGGCTGGAATTTCGGTGGCTTTCCATCGCTGCTCACTCGATACCCCGATAAAGAAAAACACCCTGTAAGATACAAAACAACGTTTAGAACACCCGTGATTTCAARCTGAACCGCCCCCACCACAGCAGGACATGACACCACAACCCGCCCGCCAGGCCAGGGAGGGCAGGAGCCTCCTTCCTCCCCGCTCTCTGGGCCAGGGAGGGCAGGAGGAGGGCGCCGGGCAGGGGGAAGCTCGGGGGTGCCCGGGGGGTGAGGGTGAGGGCCCGGGAGGTGCTCACGGGCGGGCAGGGCGATGGCTGCACCCCTCGGCACCAGCCTCCCACAGGCGGCCGCCATTGCGGCTGCAGCGCGGCCGCTACGGCGAGCGCGGGGGGACAAAGCGCGGCGGGACGGAGCGCGGAGGCGCTGCCGCCTCACGGGGCGGCGCTAAACTGGAACAGGTTCRGGWTATYGGGAAGAAATTCCTCGCTGTGAGGGGGTGAGGCGCTGGAACAGCGTGCYCGGAGAAGCTGTGGGCTTGCCATCCCTGGAAGTGTTCAAGGCCGGGTTGGATGGGGCTGGTTTAGTGAGAGGCTGGAAGGGACATGAGGGACCCTGCAAACCCAAACCGCTCTGGGATTTAAGGGTGAAGGGGAACAAAGCGGCCCCTTTCACCTCCATCCCTCAGGGCGATTTCGGTGTGGCAGGAGGACCGCGGCCCCAAAGCAGGGCAGAGGGGCAGGTGCTGTCATTGGGATGCGGAGCTGGAGCTGGGATGGGATCCCATCCCCTGGGATCAGCAGCGGCGGGGGCAGCGCAGCCCGGGCACACCCGGAGCAGCTCCCTGAGCATCTCAGGGATCACCACAGTTCATGAATTCCGGCTTTGCCACATAACAGCGGTGGTATGTTTTCCAGAAACACGCTTCTGTGTGTTAAAAACACTCAACTAAAATGTTTTTCGAGGCCATTGTTATCTCTGTCCACATTTCAGCTATCCCGCAGTCCCAGTGCTTTTCACCAAGATTAGTTTAGAAATTATTATATGCAAAAGTACTGAGGTACACAAAAATATGTTTGTGTCAGTCAGGTTCCCTTGGCCATCAGTCTGGATTCAATTAGTGGCTGCAGAATGCAGGTCTATAAATAACACCCCGCTATTTAAACTTCGCAGAGATTCACTTCAAAACACCCCTGACCTCATGAACTAATTAGATCCATCATGTTGCCTGTGATGTTCCCCCAACCCCTTTTATCGGTTGCAGATGACTGCCCAAGCCCCCACATTACCAAGAGGAATTTCCTACTTCGTGATCTGGTGCTTGGTTTCTTAACTGAGCTTTAGAAGACGATAAGATGTGCAGAAGAGAGGTCACAGTTTTTCTGTGATCTGCGGATTTACTGAGGGTTAATGAGCAGGACATGGCTCGGACAGAAGAGGGCACTCCGACCCTTAAAATACAAACAAATCTCCACCAGCACTGAGCACACTGCTCCCCAAGTTTAACCTTTCTTTATGTTCTTATCCCTTATGTAAGCA
This sequence comes from Alauda arvensis, assembly GCA_902810485.1. Lineage (NCBI taxonomy): Eukaryota > Metazoa > Chordata > Aves > Passeriformes > Alaudidae > Alauda > Alauda arvensis. The sequence goes on from CADDXX010000239.1 coordinate 997,458, forward strand.
CTATTAAAAAGGTAGAGTAGTATTTTTCAGGGGATGAGAAATGATCATGTAGGGGTGATCCCAATAACTTAACGGTGATTGAGGAGATAACAAAATAGTTGTAAGGAGATGTGTGGGCTATGACTTRGAATACTGCAGATTTATAGCTCTCAACTATCTTTAAAGAAGAGAATTGGATGTTTCAGTGTCAGYGAGCCACTTTTAACTCCCTAACTGACCACAGTGGATTGCTGTGGTTAAAAACCCATTTTGATGGRTTGGAACTGCCCTGAGCTCAGGACTTCCCAAGAGAACTTCACTTCCCTTGAAGTGCCCTACAGGGCCCAAAAAATTGCTCCTGTGTATTTCCCAGTTCCTGTGTGGGTTGTTGAGGCACCCTGGCATCAAGACACTGGACTGTGTGTTGTTGGGYCTCTTTTTTCAGGAACAGCTTTCTTGAGTTTGAAATACAGGGGCAGGACACTCACCTTGAGTTTCTTCATTCTGTCACATCGGACAGAGTAGGATAGGGGCTGCTTCCTTACTCTTTTTTGCCTATATAACAAATTATGTGAAAATATGGATCACTTTCCAATCMCTGGAATAGGGTGAGGTTCATAAAGGCATCACTGATCTCAGGGGATATAACAAAGGAGGGCAGTGAACATAGTAAAGGGCCTTGGGGGAAGCTGTATGAGGAGTGGCTTGGATTGTGCAGCCTGGAGAAGAGGAGACTGAGGGGAGACCTCATTGCAGTCACAGCTTCCTTGTGAAGAGAGAGGAGAGGCAGAGAATGATCTCCTTCCTCCCTGTGGTGACCAGTGACAAGATCTGAGGGAATGGCCTAAAGTTGTGTCAGGGAAAGTTTATGTTGGGTGTTAGAAAAAGGTTTTTCACCCAGAGGGTGGCTGGGCACTGSARCAGCTCCCCAGGGCAGTGGTCCCAGCACCAAGCCTGACAGAGTTCMAGAAKTGTTTGGACAATGCTCTCAGGCACATGGTAGACATGGTGATCCTTGARGGTCCCTTCCARCTYRGCTTATTCTGTGATTAAACAGACTYTGGTACTTCTGTGARTTAATTCTGACTGAGYTGAACATATTTCTAGTCCCTCCTGTCCAATCCTGGGGAAGTTCACTTACGGTTCCTTACTACTCAAATCTGAGTTTCTTTGGGAAGAAAAGCAGGACAGGTAGCAAATCGTGCTTAGCCTGATCCCCTCTCATCTATGGAAGTAGGATGTGGCCAAGATCTTCCACTGAATGTCATCTTTCATGTTGGTGTCTTTGAAGTCTCCTCCCTTATTTCAACACCCTTCTTGAGGTATTTGTTTCAAAACTGAAACAAATGCCAGTTCAGCAGTGCTCACAGTCACCCCAAACACCCTCAGCTATCCAGCTGGACAAACTGCCACCTCCAGCCTATTTCAACCCCAAATCTCATTTAACATCAGCATTTCAGTGTCTTCCTCCCTTGATGTGTCCTTGCAAATGTATCAATAAAGTCAACAGATTCTCTCCCAGGTCAGCAGAACAACTGATCCCTCTTTGCATTTCCTTGCTAAAAATTACACTGAATGATGGTCCTGCTCATTAGAGGAAAAAAGGCCAATATTTAAGGAGGAAGGAGACCTTGTGTCTTGCTCCCTTCATTGTCACTCTGATCCATTCATTTTTGATTTCTGCGCTTTAACTCAGCTTTGTTGTAACAAAGCTGAAGAACAGACCTTCTCAGCCAAATGCTGCATTTGGAAGGAAAGGGAGGGGTGCACATTTCTGGTGTGGAGAYGCCCAGCAGATTGCACTGGCCTGAGCTGACCTGCTTACCTGGGTTTAGCCTGCCCATGTCCCCAGGAATGCAGTGCTGCAGCCCCAGCACCACCAGGATCAGGGCTGTCAGTACCAGCTTCCAAAACAGTCTGTATTGCAGTCTGAAATCCCAGAGATTCCTTCTGAACACCTGAAGCCACATTGCAGCAGCCCCAACATAGCCGTCTGTGGCCTGTCAGAGGGTGTGAAGAAGGGAGTGAATTTTCATGTTGCCCAAGGGAACATGGACATCTTTTAATAGGAAGCACAGCAAAAAGTGGTAATAACTGCTGTTATTATTACTGTGTCTCTAAACAAAGAGATGTCTGCAAGGGGCTAAGCTGCTCTGGAGACATGGCTTGTTGTCCTTTAGGGGTTGAGAAGAGGCAGCTGGATGTCCCCAGATTGCAAAAGAAATGGGACTGGCTCATGGAGGGCCTCTCCAYCTCATCTTCTAGCTGAATTGTGCCCTTTTCAGAACATCTGTCAAGCTATTCATAGCTGCTGTAGCCCTAGCAGTGGCTGGTGGAGCAGACATAGCTCCTTTCAGRCTGGCCAGAGGTATCTGAATCCTTCAGGCTCTCTTGCAAACCTTTGTCAGCAGAGACACAAGGCTTTGCCTGGATTCCTCTGTCCTATTTATCCCAGCTGCCAAAGCAGCTCTATAAACTACTCTGGAAAGGTTTGAATGTAGTAGGTTTTATTAGAACCTTTAAACAATCTGATGTCAGTTCTAGTCTTTCTGGAAGCTTCCCTTTAATGAGACATGAGTTGTTGGTTAACTTAAAGTGAATTGACCTAGCTGAAAATAATCAGAGAAATCCCCAAATGTTGCTTAAAATGACCTCAGGTGCCAGACCCTTCTGAATAGAGCAGCAGCTCATTAATGTGGCCATCAAGCATCCACAATTACATTTTTTACCTTACTGTAGAGCAAGCAAAGAGGAGAGGGAGAGCTGTTCTTCAGACACAGCATCCCAGCACTGAGCTCAGGAGAGCGATGGAGCGGAAAATCTTCTGCTCATTCTGTCAAAACAGCCCCAGGCCTTGGTTGTTTTGGAGCGTGCATCCTGCTGGAGCCACACACAGTTAACCCTGCCAGGCCAGTGCATGTTCTCCCCTCTGTGCAGTGCTGGGAAAGTGGTCACATCTACTCCCCTGAGCCTGAGGCTTCCAGAGGGCCTCTGGCAGTGGGCATGGCTTCCACGGCACATCACCACCGTGTTCATGCACACCTCTGCTCTCCCATTTCCTYTGCCCTTTGTTGCATTCCAGCCCTGGAGGGTAAGTTGTTATTGTATAACCTGTATGGGAAAAGAAAAAAAACTGTATGCCAATGATTTCTGTCTGTATGAACTGGTCTGTTGGTAGCTTTGCGAGTGCCTCAGTAGATACTGGCTCTGTGTTCAGAGTCAGAAGTGTCTTTAAATTCCTYCTGGAATCTGTGATGTTTTCAGATCATTGAGAATTTGAGCTGTGTGSCTCAAATTGTAGTTTTTCTTRGATCTTTTGCTCTTGATTATGTCCYCACTYCTCTTAMTTATGCCCCCACTYRGAATTCAKTTTCCTCTGGGATATGTGGCACCCTTACAGATTACAGAAGGGACAACAACACTGGCTGATCTCATCATTTATAAAACACTTGAGTCTCCTAATTTTCTGATTTAGTAAGAAATTTTAAAGAGGAATTGTGTCTAATACGGAAGCCAATGTTGAAATTAATCCAATAATCCAATAATCTGTGTAGAAGACAAGTATATAACTGCTTTAGAGGTTAAAAGAGTGAGACGTTATGAGTTTGGAGAGTTATGAAGAGTGTGTGACGAAGATTAAGTTCAGTGAATGATGCCTTTCCCTTAGGCAGTAAATTCCTGGGTCTTCTKGAGTCCTGTATGGGTCCAGAGGCCACGGGGTGTCCTTGCCTCTGAGCTTCTATAGTCTGAGTGATGGAGGCTGAGTTCARGAGCCATTTTACAGAATGCTGCTGCAGAAACACCATTAAACAAATAACTCATTGACTAATCCAGGCAGCTCCCTCAGTTCTTACCTCAAACTGAAAGACATGTCTTGGTTTGGGAGTATGTACCTCATTCCAGAAATTGGAGGTTCAGAGTCTGGAGCGCCTTGAGAACCTCAAGAGATCACTGGTGTCCCCTTCCTGTTTCCTGAGATGCTGAAAAAAAGCCCCAACTGAAATGGGTTATAAAAGAAATCCCATTCATCTTGAAAGGCAAGTGTAATCTAAAGACTAATGGGTGAACTCCCAGATACCTTTACATTTCATAGAGTCAATATTTGTTCTTTCTCCATTTATAACCCCATTACTCTCTCTAGGTGGGCAGGAGATTTCAAGAGGGACCATTGTTTTTCTTGATTAATGCATTAATGCCGGTGGTTTGTCATGGTAAATTATATCTACTATCTCAACCTCCACATGCAGGAGGAAAAGCAAGTAAAAATTTATGATCAAATTGCTCAAAGTCATGTTTTTTTTAACAAAACCAATCAACTTGTGCTCTTCATTATTGTGTGGATAGTGGAAGAGAAAATGTCTCTTATATCCTTTGTTGTAAAAGCCCTTTAGACATCATAACATTATTTTCCACTGCACTGGCTCAGCCTGTGTACATACTATTTTGTGAAAATAGGTGGGAGAGGGAAACTGCTGCTTTGTCTTATGTCTCACTTTGCTTCCCTCTGCACTCACAGCAGGGCTTTCACCTTAGAACTGGGCTTTACAAGCTTTGARTCTCTGCCTCTTCCACCACWGAAGCAGCAGCAGCAGCTCTGGCCACTGGCTTCCTAAACCAGCTGAAGAAGCTCTTAGCTCYCCTAGTTATTCACAGCACCATTTGTGGCAATCTTCTTTGGGTGAAAACCAAACTGCCTCAAATCAGACTCCTTTTAATGGACAAAGCTGCTTTTCCTCTACTGTCAGAAGGTACATTTCACAGAAGGAGCATTAGGTGGAGATGAGCTGGTGTGCTATGTCAGGATAGATTCAGTGAACTGAAGGAAACCTTGTTTTACCTTTCACTGTGGGAAAGGAGAAGGGAATTTGATTAGTTATGCATGTCCAAGGTGGGGTTTGCAAGTGAAGCAAGAAATTACCAGCAGTGTAGTAACAAATGTGAGACATTCTCCATGGACAACAATACCTGAGATTGAGAATGATCAGGGAAGGGCTGTGCATGAAACAACACCCAGGGTTGAGTGCAGGACAGTGTTGGGCAGGGAAAGGCTGGGAGGGTGATGCTGGCTTGTCATTCTTCACAAGGGGATAGTCCAGCAAAAACTGAAAAGGTTTTAGAATCTAAGTGGGCTCTAGTCTCATTTTGCCTCTGCTGAGGTGCTTCTGAGGGAAGTTACTTGTGTTAGAAATGCCATTTTTAATACTTTTTWAAATGTAGTCTCTGGATGCATGCAACCAGTAAGCTATGCCCATACACACACAGCTCTGCACATCACACTGCTGTCAGTCCAGGCAATGCCAACCTGGTGAGCTCTGACATTTGCAAATCTCTTGTAAAAGAGCTAGAAAAACCTGTAAAGCTCCTTTCCTTCCTCTGCATCCTTTATAGCTGGTCTGATGAGTAGCATTACCACATTAGGTATCAGTGATGTGTGAACCAGGTGCCCAGAGACARTGACTGCAGCCAAATTCCAGTATGAGCTTTCTGCAGTGGGAAGTATTTCATGCCCTAGAAGCAAGTTAACTGGAGTTCCCTAATGACAGTGTTGTGGCTACAGAGKGAGCAGATTTGACTGTCTCAGACTTCAATGCCCTTGTAAATTCCTTGGGTTGTTTTAGATGACATGGTCCATTGCTGTCTGCACTGCCCAGCACACCTGGACTTTGTCACTGGATAGTCTCTTGGGACCACACATATGTAAAAAATACCTGGTGATATTGTTGGCCTGAGCACTAAAATGCATGTGAAAGCATATGGTTACTCTTGAAACAGCCCTCTCAAATGGAAAAGATCTAAAAAAGGAAAGAAAAATGCATGTTTAAGTACATGTGAAAGGAGAACACAAACCTGTTCTTGCACATGGTAGATGAAGTCCATTGTTGAATTTGCACCAATGCCAGTGAAATTACACTTGGGAGTAATGTTCCCCATTCAGCAGAAAAGCATTTCCTCTGATTCCCTTTGATTTTTTACCAGTTTGTGATCTGTGAGCCAGAGGTTTTTTGTGYAATTTGCTATCTGTACAAAACCAAGGGAAATGCCCTCTGCTCCAAGGCAATGATAAATCTGAAGCAAAATCTGATCTGTCAGAGTTATATTGGAACCAGGGAAGCCAATAAGGTTTTTTCATTGACTTCTCCAGATCAAACTTAAGCAGAGTCTAATGCTGAATGTTCCTGAAGGAATTGTCTGTCCTGCTGATCACTGKAAATAGGTGGGAGCACAAACACACAGCAACCTGCTGGAGTCTGGAGACTGCAGGATGTGCTGTCATTCCTGGGCAGCTCTAGTCAGGTGTTGGGGGCTTAGAGTTGTTTCTTCTTTATTCTTATGGAATTTTTTCCCCTCAAGTTGCTAACACACTAAGGATTGAGTTTGGTGTTGGTACTTAACCAAAGACAAAAGAGGCCAGTGAAGAGGAGGCAGAACCTGGCCACACCTTTTTTTTCTTTTGTCTCTGGGGAGTTTCCCTCAGAGGAGAAAGAGAACTCGAGATTTGGGGGCGGCAAAGGGACAGGGGGCTGGGTGGCAGGCACTCATGATCTCCCTCACTTGGGAGAGAGGATGCCCAGGCTGTTTGCTCCCTGCAGAAGGAGTTTTCAGTGTCACCACTGACTCCAGTCCTGGGAAACCTGCCACCATCTGTTTGTGTGCCCGGGGATTCTGAGCTCTCCTCCTGCCCTGTTGGAGCAGGCCCGGCCCTGTCCCACCACTGCCGCTTCTCTGGCCCTGCTTTGAGGCTTTTGGCTACACTGACCTCAAAACCCCTGCCCTCCTGAGACATTCCTGCTGCCATTTCCAGCCACCACTGTGGAACTGCCCATCTACCTCATCAGCAGCCCGGGATCTCCCACTGTTCCAGCTTGGTGCCTCAGAGCCACTGGGATCAGACTGCCCTGGGCTTTTGTGGAGCACAGCCCCTCGAGGTTTTTGGTTCTGTCTTATTATTAATGCTGTAGSTGTTTGTTTGTTTGTTTGCTTTGTTACATATATATATTAGTAAAAAACCTGTTATTCCTATTCCCACATCTTTTTGCCTGAAAGCCCCTTAATTTCAAATTTATAATAATTTGGAGGGAGGGGCTTTGCATTCTGCATTGCAAGGCAGGGCTTTTCCCTAGCAGACAACTGTCTTTCAAACCAACACATCAGGCTTGCTAGGGAAGCAGAAGGAGAAGGTGCTGTAGCACAGGTAGACAGTCTGCTCAGGGGTTATTTCTTCAGTTCTCAGCCCATGCCACTGTGTCTTCACCAA
>CADDXX010000239.1:1008941-1029085 GCA_902810485.1 Alauda arvensis
GGTTAGAGTTGTTTCTTCTTTATTCTTGTGGATTTTTTTCCCCTCAAGTTGCTAACACACTAACGATCGAGTTCGGTGTTGGTACTTAACCAAAGACAAAAGAGGCCAGTGAAGAGAAGGCAGAACCTGGCTACACCTTTTTTTTCTTTTGTCTCTGGGAGGTTTCGCTCAGAGGAGAAAGAGAACTCGAGATTTGGGGGCAGCAAAGGGACGGGGGGACTGGCTGGCAGGCACTCATGATCTTGGCACTTGGCAGAGAGGACGCCCAGGCTGTTTGCTCGCTGCAGAAGGAGTTTTCAGTGTCACCACTGACTCCAGTCCTAGGAAACCTGCCACCATCTGTTTGTGTGCCTGGGGATTCTGAGCTCTCCTCCTGTGCTGTTGGAGCGGGCCCGGCCCTGTCCCACCACCGCCTCTTCTCCAGCCCTGCTTTGAGGCTTTTGGCTACACTGACCTCACACCCCTGCTCTGCCAGGACATTCCTGCTGCCATTTCCAGCCACCACTGTGGAACTTCCCATCTACCTCATCAGCAGCCCGGGATCTCCCACTGTTCCAGCTTGGTGCCTCAGAGCCACTGGGATTGGACTGCCCTGGGCTTTTGTGGAGCACAGCCCCTCGAGGTTTTTGGTTCTGTCTTATTATTAATGCTGTAGGTGTTTGTTTGTTTGTTTGCTTTGTTACATATATATATTAGTAAAAAACCTGTTATTCCTATTCCCACATATTTTTGCCTGAAAGCCCCTTAATTTCAAATTTATAATAATTTGGAGGGAGGGGGTTTGCATTCTGCTTTGCAAGGCAGGGCTTTTCCCTAGCAGACAACTGTCTTTCAAACCAAGACATCAGGCTTGCTGGGGAAGCAGAAGGAGAAGGTGCTGTAGCACAGGCAGACAGTCTGCTCAGGGGTTATTTCTTCAGTTCTCAGCCCATGCCACTGTGTCTTCACCAAGGAATATTACAAACTCCTGAAACACTGTTGAGTCTCTTAAAACACATCATCTGGTTGTGGTCATGCTATCAAACTCCATACCACAAAACTTCAAACTTCCTGCCTATTTGGAATGGCCAAAGTTCCTGCCAGCTCCCAAGCCATGCTCAGAAATGTTCTGGAGGCCTGGTGGCCTGGATCAAAAGTGAGCCCAGGACTAGTCCAAAATGTGGGTGGCAGTGCCTGTGTTTCAGCCCTTATGTGGTTCTGCCTAATAGTATAGAGGTGGATTTTATAAAAARGCTTCATGACAATGGTTGGAAATAATCCTTTTTGTGGGAAAGGTCTCCGGCAACAAAAATGGCTTTTCCAGCGTACGTTATAACAGTAATTTCTGTAAAGATGGGCTGTGTGTAAAGGATGTGTGCCCATAAGGGACAGAAGAACCTGGGAGAATGCTGAAGGACTCTCTAGTTGTCCTACATGCTAATGCCTTTTCATGCCCTCAAAGTGGAGTACAGAGGTTTGGGATATGCCCATGGTACGTTTTAAGGATGAATTTTGTGATGATTCCTATTTTTAGCTAATAACATCATAGCATGTTACTCCCTCAAGACAGGCAGAGAACTTCTAGACAAGTTAATCTGAGAAACAATTCTGGTTCCTGTAGCAATTAAGGACAGTGTAGATTATTTGTAAGGATTGGTAGTAAAACAGGAAAAACAAAAGGGAAGAACCTAGTGGAGATCCAGATTAAAAGGGGTCTGGAACCTGAAGTGACTCATGCCTACATAGCARCAGGATTGAGACAATTCTCCCTTGATTATCACTGGTGAGATAATAGGAAAAACATACTGCTGCACACATTGAACCAGCTGGGATGKCTCTGCTCTTCAAAGCCAAGACCARYGAGGTCAGAGATAGATATCTTCAGGTGTCAAATCCAGCCTCTCATCTAAGAAGCACTCCCAGAGAGCTATTGAATATACTAATGGAAAGATAGTGGTGGAAAATAGTAAAGCCAGTAAATACCATCATCCAATTAATGGAAAATCTACCCAGAAAAACTGTTAGAAGAAGACTTATGAGTCAGCTCAAGTGGAGAACAGTTTTACTTTGCAGACATCAGCAGACAGTGCAGGTCCTGAAGGTCTCAGTGAACCTGTCTCTTTAAACCTCTATGTGACTTGCAGTGTAGTACAAAGATCAAGATGACTCCAAATTCCTATAGTTCTAACACAGTGATTGACCTGAGAACATCCTGTGCACAAGGTACCAACTAAACCCAACTGGATAAGCTGATCCCAGAAAAATCACCAGATTGCACAGTATCCTCTAACACAGGGCTTGGAATCATTATAATAGAGAGAATGCCAACTGAGAGAGRTTTCAATACCAGTTACTTAGTGAGACACGAGGAGAAAGTTTTTCAGCTTTGTTGAGAATCACTTTCTAGTCTCCACATATTTTGCTTTTAACATTTTCATGCACTGGAGGATTTTGCACCACTTTGTTCAGTGTTTCCCAATGTTTCAGTGGGATAAGTGCATCACCTGGGGCTTYTGCTCTACACAGAATTTGGTTGAAGCACCACCCCCACTTGAAACCTGTCCCAGTACGGAGCAAACTCCTCCAGGTTTTCTGTTCGTTTTGTAAACTGAAGTGATTGAGTGACACAAAATGTGAAAGCTTCAAAGGCTTTTCAGTTTGAATATTCTGCACAGCTGTTGTTTAGCATTGAATATGGAGAGAGAGGAGGATTTTACTTTTGAGATACTTGGTGTTGTATTGCAAAGCTGCATTATGTGAAGTCCTCTGCCTTCAAATTGATGAAAGCAAACAGTGCTTACTTCCATGAGTAACCCCATCTGTTTCCATAAGACATTCTTAGGGGAAAGACTAAGAAAAAAAGGAAACAAAGAGCTGTACTCTGCTGTTTGCTATTTTATATTGAAGCTCTGACCACCCAGTTTACAAATATTTCTGTAGGTATAAATGCACATATGCTTTGTTATTAATTTACATTCATTTAGAAGGGATGTGGCCAAGTGGAAATAGCTCTGGCTGGACTTAAAAAGTATTCAATATTTTCTTATCTCTGTCAATTTCCCCTGGCTGACATTGAAAAAGTAGTGACCTCAAACATATGACTGTTCTTTGTCCATGTGTGAAGAGGCAGAATGCAACAGGGCCTTTGGAGAGAGCTTTGAGACCTTATGGAAAAAACAGTAAGAAGTGAATAATGTTACCAAGGTTAGAAAGAAAGACTCGTCTCATTAAATCTGTATTGATAAATCTACTTCAATCAAAAAGGGCTTCAATCCTACATCTGGTTCTCTGGCTGAGAGCTGTTCCTGGTCCAGCTCTTCTACTGACCAGCCTTTGGCTGTTGATGGTTTCCTCAGCAAGGAAGAGGTTAATGGTGCCAGGCCAGTAAAAAAATAGGAAAGCATTACCAAAAATCAGCACTGGAAGAAAGCAAAATCTGMACAAACAGCATTAAACTGGGAATCATCCTAACTGGGTCTATTCCTGATTACCATTTTTGAACTGGGTAATGCTGGGGTGACAAAACTGAATGAGAAATTACTTCCTTTTTCACTGCCTCAGTTTCCCCAGTTGCAGGTGTGCTTAAGTACTTTGGGAATTTGCATGCATGTTTCAGATRTTACAGTTTTATGTGCAGCAGGAGAAGGAGAGGATCTGCAAGAGAGGAGCATGGGAACAGAGAAAAATGCACTTAAGTGACGTAGTCAAAAAGGAGGACACTGAGGTACGGTTGTTAAGTATGTTAAACTTAATGATACTTCTCCACTGTTAATCTGTGGAGGGAAAGAGAGCAAATATCATTCCTCCAAGCTGAGATGTAATGCTGGACTGCATCAGTACTGGCCTATTCCCWCTTCTGGGTGGCTTGAGGGACAAGGGATCCAAGAGAATGTGTATCATTATATGTGTCATTACCTATCCCCAGAGACATATTTGGAGGCATGGATGRATTTCAAGGGCTGTTACTCCTTAAAGTAAAGTTCCATTTTGGTGTTGCCTTGATTCATGTTTACCCCAWGAGACTGCCCATGACAGACACCCTTTGTCTGTGCTGCTGGGACAGGTGGCCTCTTTGCCTTCCAAACACAGCTGATGTTCCCACATGCCCCAGGGAATAAGGGCATTATGGAGATGGGCTTTAACTGAATTGTCTGTTTCTCAAAGCCCATTTTTTATTTCCTTTTTTTCTTTCTCTTTCTGGCAAGAGTTGCTTTCTTCTTTCCTTTTGGAAGTCATCTGTACGGACTTAGTTAAAAACAACGCCCTCAGAGGACAGGACACTGATGTAAACTTCCTCCCCKTTGGTTTGACTTTATTCACAATAACCTAAAGGGCTGCTCAAGCTCGCTGCCCATTTTTAGCCTCAAACCCTTTGTCACCAGAAGTTTTTTGTTTCTTCCCCATGTACTGAGTCAGCCAAACCTAATTACCCCTTAATCAGTAAAATCAACACCTGCTAACAGGGTGGGCTCTTTTCAGCAAATAGTGCTTCCCTTTTCCAGAGGCTGATAAATTTCCAGGGGTCCTATTGTTTCTTTGTCCTGCTGATAAGGAGCTTTGACTGATAATCTGGTAATGGGTATGGTTATCTCATGCCTGTAAGACAGCACTGGTGAATCTTCCTTTTGGCAAGGGCAGCAGAACTTGGTGAGACAAGAATTATACATAGATGCCAGCAATCAAATCTCCTGCTATTTTCTCTTTAAAACTTAGGTCAGCCCTGGAAAGATATGTGTCAGAGAGGTTTGGCAGGTGGGATTAAAGCTTCAGGTGAAATAAAGAGCAAGGCAATCTGTAGAAGTTCCTTTTTTTTTTTTTTTTTTCTTCCTTAAGTAGCCCTCTGCAAAAAATAGAAGGGGGCAGAATTGTCTGCAGAGAGAAGGGACTGGGCTGGATTGTCCAGAGCCTGTTGGACCTCAGGCTGTGTCTGTGCTGTTGGGGCAGCCCAGAGTCACCACTGCCCTTGAGGAGACTCATGTGCAGCTTCACTGGAGACCCTCGGAGTGTGAAGAGGTGTGGAGGGAAGGAGGTGCTTTGGTGCAGATCAGGCCAGAACAGCCTCTTGTTCCCGTGGTCATGGGCAGGATTTGAGCACAAACTCCAAATTTACCACACTGCTCTCATCTTCTGTGTGGCAGTTTGGAACTTGAGCAAGTGGTTGTATGGGCAGAAGGCAAACAGGCCCATGTGACTCACAGCTCCCCTTTTGGGGTCTGCTTCTAGCACACAGACCATCCCAGGACAGACTTCTGGTGGAAAAAATTACTCTGGTATTCATGGCAGCACTCTTGAAAATGTCTTTCACATGTAATCAGRCAGCCAGTCTGATATTTGTCTGAGAACAGCTGAAATACTGTTAGAAATTTCAGAAAAAGAAACACTTTACAAGTTCATTCAACTCTGAAAAACCCCAGAGCCCTTTGGGGTGAAGTTTCTTACACTTGTTTTTAGTTCTAAGATCAATGTTTTTGGAGAGTTTCATTTAATTCCATATGGATGAACAGGGCAGAGGGGTAAAAACCACTTGTGGTTTTCCTTGGATGTTTCCACTGAGGTTGTTTTTGCTGGATAGGAGCTGCAGCTTTGTTCAGCAGCTGCGTGTGAGGCTGGCCCCATCTCCCCTTGGCAGCCTCACACAGTGCAGCTCCAGGTTTGGATGTATGGATACACAGGCTGCTAAATGTCTGGTGTTGGCTTTGCCTGTGAAATACATCCTCCTCTGTCTGCACCAACACTCAGCTTCTGCCCTAGCCTGGATATGTGGGATATGTCCATTATTTACATGCAAACATAGGTCTGAGCTGCAGCCAAGGCTGGTGACCAAAGCCCAGGACCTCCTTCCTGTACCCAGGGACAACAGAGTTCACCCATCTATCTGTGTCCCCAGCTCTTCCAATGTCTGGCTTGCTGCTGCCAAGATATGGATGAAAATCAGGCAGGATCAAATACTGGATGTGTTTCCAGGTGAGCTGGAGCCTTCCTTGAACTCTGAGCAGTGCTCAGTGAGCATCTAGGGCCGTGCAGGTTAAAATTGTGGCTGTGGAAGGAGCCAGAACTCCTGGGTCTCAAGGCCAGGTTGGATGGGGATTGGAGCAACCTSGTCTAGTGGAAGGTGTCCCTGCCTGTGGCATGATGATCTGTAGAGTCCCTTCCAACCCAAATTATTCCAGGATCCTATGAAAACCACAGGTCTGGATCTGCTGAAAAATCCTCTGTTGGGTTTGACAAAGGATAGAGGGTTAGAGGGAGCCTGGCATGGTTTTCTRCTGTCAAAAGTAAGGAGGGTTTTGGGTATGTGGCTGATACCAGTGCCAGTCCTGCAATGAGATCAAGGAGGGTTTGATTCCTGGGCCTGTGCAGTCTCCTCCACTGTAGGATCATTCTCAGCAGGGGACACAGAATTGTCCTGTCACCAGTCTGGCAGGACCCTGCTGCTCACACTGATTTTCAGCTACAAATCCCCGTCATACCAGAAATCCGTGTGAATTCAGGTGCTTTGTTTTGGGCTCCCTCCTTTGAAAACTCCTCTCATCCCTCTGTCTCTCTGCACCAGACAGACAAGAGCCCTGCATATCTCATCCAACAATAGCCGGGCTCCTCCAGCCCAGCCCCCCGGGGCACCCCTTTCCCCGGCTGCCCCCCAGCAGCTCGCAGCCACAGCTGGGCAGCTGCGCACCCACAGTCTGCAGCAAATTTGGGCAAAGAGGTGGCTTTTAGGACCCTGGGAACTCCGCCAGGGCTCAGGTAGGTCTGTCTCATTCCTCAGCCGGGATTCATTCACTCCCAGGGATGTGTGTGTGTGTGTGTGTGTGTGTGTGTGTGTGTGTGTGCCGAGTGCTTTTCCTTCCCCGCCGCTGGCTGCGAGCCTTCCAAGCAATGGGACTAACGCTGTTCTCCGGGCAATGAGGAGCGCTGGGCAGGGGCAGACACCGCTTTCCTTTCCTCTGCAAGAAAACAAGCCGTGAGAACAGCCAAGGATGTGCTGCCCAGATGTGTTTCCCTCCTCCAGCTTCCTCCTAGGACTCGTGTGCTTGACAGCTTTCAGCAACTTTGCCAAGACTTCTGCAGACTTCTCAGGTAGGGAGAAGCCGCCGATCCTTCTGTGTGTTGCTCATGCACGGGGGCTCTTATTCCAGGGTTCAGGAGCAGCTCAGGGAAAGGGGATGTGAGCAGATCTGGGATAGTTATGTGGGGAGTAATTTTAATCTTTAAAAAATAAGCCGAAGATGAAAAGTGTCTTCTGCAAGAGGATTTTGAGTTTCTTAAAAGCCYTTCTCAATAATTAGCAAAACTATTTCAAAAGAGTTCGTTTGACTAAGTGGGAGCAAGAAAAAGAATTGTGTTAACTTCTCTAGGTTTGTAGCAGGAAAAGTATTAAGCTGTGTAAGTTTTTAGGAGGTTTTGTGCTGTGTTTCTCATAGGAGTGAAAAGAGGTGGATTAGGAGACTGGGAAGGTTCAGGACATAAATTAAAGCTAACATWGCAAGCCTAAATTATTTTGTAGTGGACCAGATTCCCTCCTCTTAACATACAGCTCCTGATTGTTGCAAAAGCCCCCTGAGCTGAGATAAAGGAGGTGCATGCACAGGACAAATGATATTCTGAGCCTATGTTTTCTTAAGCTGCAAGTGTCTCACTTATTAATATTTTCTGAATCTAAAAATGTTGATAGCGCTTGTTTTGAGTGGTACACAGCAGGTAAATACCCAGCACTTTGAAAGTCTGGAGTCCCATCTAAGTTTTATAAGTCTAGAGCTGCATTAGTTGCCTTAAAATTATGTTTCTGCTTCTTTTCTTTCTGGATGTGCGTGTGGATCTGAGAAAACGTAACGGATTTCATTTTGCAGCTTTAGCAGGGCTGATCAGTTTGCTCAGGAGTGCCCAGTGAGGGCCACTTTTCTTTAATGATATTGGTTCTAATTTTGGGTCTTAGTGTGAAGAACTAGCCTGGCATACTCTTTMAGGATGTTTTGCAAAACTCTTGTAGTGGATAAGAGCTGCCAATTATAGTTTGCTGATGAAAAWGTGTCATTTGCAAGGGTTGAACCTCACTGGACTTGAGTTTCAACACATCCCAACACTGCTGCTCTCTGCCTGGGAGTGCTTGTTTCTGTGTGCTGGGAGAAATTTGTGTTAGAAAGGAGGAACTTGTTGTGGAGGGTGGGGGAAGGAATATATACGGTAGCTGGAAGCTTTAATGTGCATTGAAGGGGGCTGGCTTGCCTGTGATTCAATCTCTTTTGGGGGCACATCAGTCCTGGGGGCTCCCATTCAAGGCAGATCTGCCTCTGAATGGAAAGGACTGAGGCATTTCCCTGTTTCCAGTGAGCTTTTATCCTTTTCTTGGCACTGAGCTTTCTCTGTGCTCCTGCTTGCAAGCAAGTTGATGCAGAAGGGGTGTATGGAGTGGGCATGATGGGAGCAAAAGCTGCAACGGGGAAAGGAGCTGTCTTTCTGAAATGCAGATAAAGTTTTYCCAGCCAGGCCAAATTGCCAAGCGTTAAAATGTGTACAGGTGTCCCAGGGCAAAGGTGCTTTACATTGTGTTTGTACAACATAGCTGGAACAGTGGAAGGAAATTCGATAGGCTTCAGCRGTGCTGGCAGGGGGAGCAGATGCTGTTCTTTTAAAAAATGGATAAGAAGGTTGCTAACAACAAAATAATGTTTTCTGTAGCATCCAGCTGAACTGTTATGCTTTGGGAGAAGAGAGGTGCCTTATATCCTTGTGTATGTGTGTGGCAAGGCTGTAGGCTGGGATTACAGACCCTCTGAAGCAGGGTCTGTAATCCCAACAGCACAACCTCCCATAACTGTTGAAACCTTCTGCCAGGTCCAGCCTATGTTTTCTGATAGCAGGCTTGGCTAATGTCCCYAGTCTTGTTGGACTGACTGTACCTTCAGGACAGGAAACATGATTTGCTGCAGGAAAAGGCTGTACCCAGTGTGTAGCAGCTCAAATRTAATTCTGTAAGCTCAGGAGCTGAGTAACCACAAGATGAAAGGGGGTAGRAAAAGGCACAGCATTTCCCAAATCACTCTTTATGCTTTCCCAGCACATACTGCACTGACCCATTCATCTCCCTCCAATGCACCTTGTGCCTCTCTGAAGGAGCAGCAGCCCAGGTAACTCTTCCTACCTGATGGAACATCTTGTTTGTCAGTGTTATCCCTACAAGTKAATTGTCAGCTGGTTTAAGGAATGGAATGGGGGCAACCTTCTAACATTATTTGACTGTAATTGTTTCTGGCCTGTTATACACATTTCTATACTTCAGYATGTTCTGAATTCTTCTCTGGCATGACTGGAATTGAGCAGGTGAGCATCTTTGGGGAAGACTTACAGCTTTACTGTATGCACATAGAGGTGGTGCATCCAAAACGTAAATTGTCTGCACCCCAGGGAGATGAATGGATTTGTATTGGGTATTAATGCTGAGGAATGTAGGGCTTGCTGTGATCCCAMACAGATTTCTGCTGCAGGGAGATGACACAGCTCTTTGGGATGTAAAGGCTTTTCCAGCTTGCAAATGAATAGCAGTGCTGTCCAGAGACAGCAGCTGTTGCTCTTTGGGGAAGAATGGGGGTTTGAACTTAGTCTTGTAAACTTTGTAGACTTTGTCAAGCAGCAAAACCTCTCTGGCTTCCCARCATGGTTCGACTCAGCATTACCAAGGAGGTGCTGCTTTTTGTAACAGGTCATGGCTGTGCAGTGTGTGGATCCAGCCCTGGAAGGAAAGCTCAGGGACAACCAGTCTTGAGCTCTAAGCAAATCACAAGTCAGCAGCACTGACCTGACTTTCATACTGCAGCTCTGCAATGGGGCTGCATAAACCATTTACCAAGAACTTCACACCCAACCACATCCCACTGCTCCCAGTACTCTCCACTGGCTGGGTCTTCAAGGATGTGTCTCYCAGCTGCAGGAAGATTTCATTTTTATATAGGTCATGGCAAGACACATCCTCAAAAGGTGCCCAGAGATGTGGCTTACTCTCAGCTCTCCCAAGAGAGCACAGGCAGGGCTGATGGGGATTTCTAACCCCTGAGCACAGTCTCACACTGGGGCTCCATCCCTCCTGTTTGAACAGCTCAAACGCCACAACGTGAACATGAGCAGTGCGTGTCCTGCTGGGGACTGGTGCAATCTGAGATGTAAGAATTCAAATTCCTTTTAAGTGAAGTATTTGAACTATGTGAAGAGTTTTGAAGTTGTTTTCTTTAATAGTTCTTTAAACACTGATGTTTGCAGCAGGGTGTGGGGGGTAGGAAGCAGATCCTGAGGGAGAGAGTGGAGTTATCAGGCACTTTGCAGCCACTTCTTAAGAAGACCTGGACTTTCTCCCTGTGCCTGCCTGTAGAATGGACTTGTGGTTTAATCTCATTCTGTGATCTGTTCTTGTGCTCAGGACTGTTTGAAGGCTTAGAACCTTCTGTCTTCATGTGTCACTTACCCCTTACGTTCAAGGTGATGCTTGAGGACTGTGATGAGGTGTGGGGTAAGAATCTGATCTTTTGAATCTCTGTACATTAACCATAAACCTCTAGTCCTAATCTCAGTAGCAGCAACGAATTCTCCAAAACCCTTGCTGTTTGATAAACCTTCACCTTTGTTTTAGGCCCTTTCTAATTTTAGTGAGAGTCCAAGACAGAGCAGTGCCCTTGCCCTTTCAGGGGAAGCTGTGCCATAACACTTCTGCAACTTATTCAACAGCTATTGCTCATATCCTGTGTGCTGTCTCTGCTCAGCCTCGAGGTTCCTGTCTCTGAAGSTAAATCATGCAAACACACGTTGAATTTTGCTCTGCCCACTGCTGCCAAGGTGACCATTTAACTCCCAGCTGCATACCTGCAAGGAATGAAACTTGTGTTGTTATCATGCTGTGCTGCTCCAATTCTCCTCGAGGATTTTCCCATTCATTAGCTGATTTCAGGCACGTTGGGCAGAAGGGTGGTGGCATCAGATCTGTGTAATTGCCACAAGTTTCATGTTAATGGAGACAGGTTCCTCTGCTACTGCAGAAAGGGTTGTGAACTCAAGCATTTACAGACATCAGAGAATCCACTGCAAGGACCTAAGCCAAAAACTTATGTTTYTAGGCATGGAAACAGCTTGGCTGGGATCTCATGCCTTTTCTGACACAGGAAAACTCAGCTGAAAGAAAGACCAGCCCCGGTAGTGCTGCTCCCCTTGGGCCTGCTTTAATGTTTATGTTCTTTGCATTAGATTTTGGCACAAGCTGGATGTGAGCAGCACTTAGCTTAAGGGAGCTGATCTGGCATCGAGACAGAYGAATCCTGATAACTCCCATCCACACCCTACAGGTGAGCCCTGGGGAGCTTTTGGAACCTCTCCCTGGAGGCCTRTCTTGGTTTTGAAAGCACAGAGATTTTTTTGTTGTTATTCTTATTGGTGGTGGTTAGTTGTGTTTTGTTTTTTTTTTCCCCAAGAATATCAGGTTTCAAGTGAAAGCTGCTTTTGCCACCTCCCTGCTAATTGGCTCAGTGTGTTTGTTTGAGTGATGAGGGCTGGAGTTGGGGAGGGGAAAGGCACTTCTCCCTGATTGCATTTAATCAGTCCATAATAAAGGCAATTTGTTTGACAACTCCATTCACCAAATTATCACCAAAATMTACACGCTAACAGCTTCTGAATGCCTAATGGCCCTGAATGGGCCCACGGTGTCAAGGGGGATCCAGGATTCCCATGTGTTGAAGGCTTCAGGCTGTAAAAGGGGACATTTTCAAGAGAAAGGCAGACATATAACCACACTGGAAAAGAAATTCTAACTTAGTAATGAGGGCTGAGGTTTTGACCCCAGGGGCAAACAGACATGCTTTAGTCTTTGGGCCAAATCCAGCCCACCTCCATACCTTGTCTTGGGGAAGGGCTCTAAATGATGAGCTAGGATGGACCTCAGGTTGCTGCTTAGAGAGGTCCCTGCCCCAGGTGATCTTTTCCTCCTCAGCTGGAGGCCACATGTGCYACCCCATCCATCACAGCTGCCTGGGCTGCAGTGTGGTTACTGAGGGCAAACTGCCTGGGCTGGGCTAGAGAAATTCTCCTTTGCAGAGCTGACCAAGTCCAAAACCTCATCAAAGGTGGTTTAAAACCACTTGGCCTCTCCTGATAACGTTCTGGAGATGTGGCTGCACGGGATGGGAGCTGAAGGGGGTGGCTGTGTCTGAACCATGGCTGAGGGGCTCTCACAGGGGGAAGCTGCAGCTGGGKTTTGTGTCACAGATGTCTGTTTGCCAGTGGAAAAGAGTCTAAAGASCTCAGAGAGCTGGGAGGTGTTGGAGGAGGAAATCAGAAAGAGTTTGGGAGGGTATCAAATGCCAGATCTGCTGCTCTTGGGAGAGCAGGAAAAGAATCAGCACAGAGGCTGGGGCTATTTTGGTGCCTGAGAGAGTTGTTCTGGTTTATCAGCAGGGATGTAGCTCTATGGTGCCCACAAAACCATGTTACTAAGACCAAATGCCATGTTCAGCAAAGATACAGGTTTCTGTCCCCTTCTGATTGGAGGCATGCTCCAGAAAGCACTGTGCATTTCCCCACAGTTGTGATGAAAATGCTCTGCCTGCTGACTGTAAAAATACTCAGCATTTACTTTTCCTGACAGCTGAGGGGGCCAAATCGAGCTTCAGGATGACAAACACGTGTTCCAATTCCTTGTGTTTGCGGTCCTGGACAGTCACCACAGGCACTGCTGTTACTGCTGCTGCAAAAAAAACCCCAAAAACCCAGCTGCTGGCTGTTTGGTGTTTGTGGAAGCAGGGAAAGGAGACACAATCTGGGAGGAAGGGATGGATGGGGCTGCTGTGGGTGCCAGGATGCTTCATGAGGGGTCTGTGTGAAACCTCATGTAGACAATGACTTCAGGCTCCAGAGCCATATGTGTGCATCTGGCTCCTGTCATRTGGAAATCCACTGGTTTAGCCATCACAGCTGCCAGCAAGAGCCAAGGGACCTCAGGGATCCCAACATCTGTGTGAGGACTGGCAATATTTATGTTGTATCTGCTAATTGCAGGGACACAGAAAATGATGAAGACTTTTGTTAGTACCAGGAACACTTTATTTAATTAATAGCATTAACAAAAAAAAAGGGAAAAAAATCTACTGTGGTAATTTTAAGAACTTCAAAGTATCCCAGTAGATGCATAGACAACTGGAAGAAATTGTCCTTGCAGCATTCTTCCTATGTCTGTGTGTTATCAGGGTAAAAATGCTGCAGAATTAAAGAAAATAACTRTTTATATCCTCATGTAAAATTTTTCCCTGACTTAAGGCACTGTGAAAGCAGATTTTTTTATGTCACAAATAGTTTGGTCAATTATAAAAAAAAAAAAAGGTGAGAATTTTGATGTACCCGTTTTTCAGCTGAGATACTTAGAARCCAAACTCACAATCTGGGGGGTGGGGAGAATAAACTTAGTCTCTGCAGGAGGAGAAAAACTGTGTATTTACACTTGGCACTCGTGCTGATCCTTTTTGTTGATGCTAATTTAAACAGGGCTTGATCTCCCAAAGTGCTCAGTGTTCAGAGCTGAAGATTGGCCTGTGCTGTGTTTAGGTGGGTGTGCAGGGATTTAGCTGGCYAACACCAGGGCTGTTTACATGTCTTATTTGAGACTGGCTGCTTATGCTTGGCATGTTTGTGCAGGTAAAGATKGAACTTTCTGTTTTCTGTTCCAAAATAGCAATCCAAATCCCTGGGAGGGGGGATGACACCATTTAAAGCAACTACCCATTTTGTTTTGGTTTTTTTGTGCTCTTGTAATTTCTTTATACAGATAACCAAGACAGATTGTGTCCCTTGAAAGGTGTGTGACTGCCTGCAGGAACAGACCCAATGTGCTCCTCAAAGTGGCTGGGAGGATTTTTGGTCAGGTTGGTTTGGTACAATACTACAAGGCTCCTTGTGTCCTTGCCAGTGCTGTGCCTCATTTATCCAGCATTGCTGCTGTCTGGGATTTTTGTGCTCTTTCCAAAAGACAGCCACGGGCCAAAATCTGCTCAGCTATGAGGCAGCTTTGCTGACTTGCCAAGAGCAGTGCAGAATGAACAGAAGCACAGAAGTTAATCCCAACTCATCTTCTTGCAGATTAAAACTCGTGCAGGAGTAATAATTGGGAATATGTTTAAGAGATCTGCTTGGGTTACCTGTTATTATTATTTATTTACTTAGCTGCTCCTTTTGCCTGAGGGTGGATGGTGGGTTGTGACTCAGCCTGGGTTTGGGCAAATCCAAATGTGCCTGGCTCAGCTCACTGACTGAGGGTATGAACTCATTTGTAGTAATTAAAAGGATGAATGTCTCCTCTTTCAGTGCATGCAGGGCCTGGCTGCCTGGAGCCCAGTGTRTGTCTTCTCAGGTCAGAGAGACAAAGATGAGTTGCTTGTTCTGGGTTGCACAGGAAAATAAATCYTGGCTGAGTCTTTTCTGTGCTCTTGAACTGTGCTGGTAGATGCTGTGGTGTCAGTGCTGATGGGGCTCCTTTGGATGCTGAGGCTTGCTGTTCAATARACCCTCTTGGATCCATCTGGGTCCTTGCATGCAGATGGAGCAGTGTGTGTGTGACCTGCAGGTTGGGCAAACCCTCTGAGTGCTCAGGAGTCAGAAKTGTGTTTGAATGAACAGATGGATGKAGGTGCTGCTGAMGAAKTTGCAGTAGATGTTGTCCAAGCCCTTTAGTTGTGGTGGGCAGGAGAGCTCACATCCAGCTGTTGGCCAAGTATCCCACATCCTTAACAAGGAGGAAGAAAGATTAAGAAAATATATTTCCTTTTTTTAATGTTRCATTTAGAGAAGGTCTAGAGAGCCAGAGGAGATTCATCAGCCGTTTACAATCAAAAAACTTTACTCTGTACTTTTATGCAACAACTTTTGACCTGATGTCTGTACACTATTTGCCAGGAGAGAGATTTTTCACTGCTCCAGCAGCCCATAAAAGAATCAGAATCCTCAGGGTGTGAGAGGGAGCTGACTTCAGGTGAGATACACAAAGTCCTTGACAAACTGGGTACCTGATGGTGCTGCTTGTCAAGAAGGGGCCATTCAGACCACCTACTCTGAGACCCCCTGTGTGCTTGTGATATTTTATTTTCATCTGCTATCAGATGCCTGTGGTTTTGCTGCTATCATTTTATCAACATGTGTTGTATCAGCCTCAAGGATTTAAAGTGGGCTTTTACTCCCACTAGTAAATATGAAAACAAACCCAGCAGTGTGGGGATTTTCTGCTAATGTTTCCTCTGTGATTTCTGTATCACASTGTGGGCTGGTGTTGATATTAAGGGTGCTCTGCAGCAGGTGTAATTCCTGACATTAATTTCCCATGTTTGCTATATTTTGCRAAGGCTTTTGGCTCACTTGTTTTTCCTAAAAGTTGTGTTGGGCCAAGAGTGCAGACACTTAGTGCAATTAAAGTGATGGGTGGTAAYTTGAGCTCCTGTGGCTGGGTTATGGGTTTTTGTTTTGGGCCCCAGTCTTTGGGAACTCTCCTCTGTGGTCTGTGTGGGGCCTGTACCTGCAGTGCCCACAGGATGCTGTGGGACAAAATTCTGGAGTTTGGYTTTGAAAAAGTTTAGCTCTTGTGCAAAACATTCAACTAACAGTGGTATTATTCAAATCAAACATTTGGAAGTTAAGAAATGTTAAAATGAAGATACTTTTAACTGCTTGAGTCCAGCCCTTTGAGTGTTTATGTTACTCTTTAWTGAGAACATTCTTTTTCTCTACTTCCTTGGGACTCCTATGTTGTCCAGGGCACAGAACAGTGGCCTTAAAATGGTTTTCTTCATGTTTCTGTTCTTTATGGCCCTGGGGCCTTAGTTGCTGYATGTTTAATGGTATTTAAATCCTATTATGTTGTTTAAACCCTATTGGGCTTGTTGTGATGGATGTACTTACAGGGATGTACTTACCCTTCTGGAATGTTACCTACATTGCACTGATAAGGATCCAGGACAGAGAGATTGGCATCAGGAGCTCTAACTGCCCAATATTTCAGAGACTGTTCAATACCTATCTTTTTCTCCAGGAGCAGCCCTTTGATCTATTCCCTTAAGCTGTGATAAGCAGGAAGAAATGTGTGGTACTCAGTACACAGTTCCTTCTCCAATATTATAATATCCAAGTGCAAATGGACTGCACAGGTTAAAATGAACATTTCAGTTGCAAAGTYAAGTGCACCCAACTGAGTGTTGTGGGTTAATGTTGTGGCATTACCCATCTGCTTGCTTGCCTCCACTTCCTACCTCCAAGTAAGACAGGGGAAGAAGGAGGGAAGAGWAAAAGCAAGAAAACTCATGGAATGACATAAAAATTGTGAAAGGGAAGTGGAGGAAATAATAAAGAAAGTACAATGAGTGATGCAAAGGCAATCACTCACTGCCTCCCACAGGCAGTCTGATGTTCAGTCAGTTCCCAAGCTGACTTACCCCACTYCACTCTGTTTTACTGCTGAACATGGCACTTGGCTGGGGTCACCTGCTTGGCTGTATCCACCCCAAAATCTTGTGCACCCTACAATCTACTCTGCTGGGATCATCATCACAAAGTGCTGATGCTGTGCAAAAGCTGTTCAGTGTTAGCTAAAACGTTAATATATTATCAGTACTGTTTTGGTTGTGGATCCAAAGCACAGCACCATACAAGCTGCTCAAAAAAAATTAACTCCATCACRGCCAGACACAGTACACTAAGGAAAGGGCAACATTACACCTGTATTTTATGTGTAATATGAGCTAGAGGTTCATATAATAGGAAACCTTCAGCTGGCAGATATGATCTGAGCCATAAAGTGCAGTTGTGAGAAGGGTCTTATTTTGCATAGTTTTTATTGTGGTTTCCTTTTTTTTTTTTTTTTTTCCTAGAGCAGTTATGATTTGAGGTGTAATTGATTTTGGATGAGAAAAGTGTTCTTAAAATTGAGTTACAAATTCGGGGTCAGTCCTTGAAACACGTTCTAAAAGATCTTTTAAAATGAGTTTTGAAGAGATTTCTCCCTCCAAATGTTTTTTGCTAGCTTCTGTCCTTCCATAAAAGAAGAAAAAAAAGYATGTGTGTCTATTCAAAGGCACGAATAATGACCCTGCAGTGCAAGTGATATTGCTAAAAATAGATCCTCTGGGATTTGTTCAGTTTATTTCTCTCTGGATTTTATTGTGTGGGCAGCCCCTTGGAAACCGAGGTTGTTGATCTGGCTGTTTCCAAAGCATATCCCTCTCTTCATGGATCCTTTGTAGGGGGCCACTTCTGCTGTGTTAACACTCYCTGCTTCCTGGTTTATGTGCTCCTCTGAACTCCAGCTCAGAGAGGTYAAAGCCTTATAAAAGTGAGCTGGGTGAGGCAGTGGCTCTGCAGCTGATGCAGGGGTGTGCACATCTGTGGCCCACGCTGTGCTCACATGTCAGCTCATTGTTGGTCTCACAAGAAAGGATAGTGTGGGGGTTTTGTTTGGCTAAACAACTTTGATGGAATGAATTGTATAGGAAAAAGGAATAGATGGAGCCTGGCTGTTATTTGCCATCATGTTCTTTGTTTTAGCTGCAGTGTGGGGGAGGCAGAACTCCCAGAAGAGGATGGCCTCTATAGCAGCCAAGGGGAACTGATGGATTGGAGAGGGATACAGAGAGATGTTCAGCAAGAAGGGGTGAAAAAGTTTTCTGATTTGAATTTACTTGTCTTTAGCTGGTGGTCCCAGGCTTTCACTTTGGCCTTAGTACAGGAGCAGAGAGTCTACTGTATCAGTAAGTTGCACTATAAATGTGTTTGGTGCCATTTGCCCTGGGTTTGGTCCAGAGTTAATGTGCACTGTAGTAGTTAGTGCATTTGGCAATGGTACAGCTGAGTGGCTGGATTGTAAAGGCCTATCAGGAGCTGCAGGAAACGGAATGCTTGGTGTCAGACAATCCATTTTTCTTGCTGGATAAATGAAAATCTCTTTATCTCTCTTTTCATAAACATTGTCCATGTAATTGGAGGGCAAGGTTCAAGTTCAAACTGATAAGATTATTTTGCTTCTCTAAGCTGCATGACAGTGGTCCCCTTGGCAAATTAAGCCATGGATCTCCTTTTGCTGTAATGGGAACCAATCYCATTAGAAACAGAGCTGGATTAGTGATGAGTCCAACCTCCCTTCCAGATACACATTCTGTCCCCAGCAGCCTGAAGTGCCTTTTGTTCACTCAGCCTCCTCTGCATTTTCCCAGCTCTCCTACATCTGTGTGATGGAGCTGGGGGTGATCATTTCTGCTCAAGCAAAGCCTGCTGAGGGGTGAAAAACAAGCTGATTGGTCAGTGTGGTATCACAATAGGAATGATAAGGTGTTTTTAAAATGTTTATCTTGATTTAAGTCATYGGGGTACAAGACTGATTAAGTTGCCTGTTACTGGGTATTGAAGATTAAGAGCCAATTGTCCTTGCTTTGACCTGTGAGAGAGATGATCCTTTGAAGATGATCCTTTTCTGCCTCTCAGCACTGCTGTCATCTACTGATCAGAAAATCTGAATCTATTCACACCAACCTCCCCAACATCTGAATACAAGAACCTCTTTTTTTGGGGACAAGGAAAGACAAACCTTTTCACCCCTGACGTGTATTTGTCCTGTCTGTCTTTCTTCATGCCAGTTTTGGCTCCTGAGGGGTTGTTTGCAGCCCTGTCCAAGCTGCTTTGTCAGCAGGTGGGACTGAGAGTCCTGAGCTGGCTCTGTGGACACCAGTGCCAGCAAGAGAGCAGCACAGCTGTGCCTGCAGCAGGCTCGTGGGCAGATGTTGTGGCTCAGGAGCAGGGCTGAGATGTGGGGGTGCTGTGTTGGGATCCACTCACACACACACTCACTCACTCACTCACTCTATCTATCTATCTATCTATCTATCTATCTATCTATCTATCTATCTATCTATCTATCTATCTATCCATCCATCCATCCATCCATCCATCCATCCATCCATCCATCCATCCATCCATCCATCCATTGGTATTATCAACAATTTTTCCTCTTGCTAAGGATCTTTGGTTCTGGGAGATCAGAGGTGCAGCCCTGGCTGATTTCAGCTGCTCCCATGGGATGGAGCCTTGCTAAGGATACTAGGAGGTGTAAATCCCACTGCTTCCTGGGTTAAAAGCCATTTTCTGATCCTTAAGGAAATCCTTGTGCCTTTGCATCTCTGCTTCTCTGATCTTGGAGGTAYTGCCAGGAGCTTGACTCCTGGATGGAAGTTTGTGCTTGAAGCAGTCTGGCAGGGAGGGCAGACTGTGGGTGTGGTATTTGAAAGTGGCACCAATGGAAAAATGAGCCTGGTCTGTTACTGTACTAGATAGTTGCTATTGATTAGCCTGGGGGCTGATGCTGAAGTGGTGAGGAGTCCTGACTTGGTGAGTAATTCACCAAAACTCAGTGGGGCTATTCACATGAGAGAAAGTTTGCTTCTCTGCCCACTACTGATGGGTACAAAATGTTTTTTTTAATTTTTTATTAAATGTGATTATCAAGACCAAGGGTTAACCAGGGTAACTAGCACTGCTAAGCTGTAGTGTGTGTCTCACCAGCCAGACTGCAAATGGGCAGCCAAAGAAACAGATCTGTTTTCTGTTCTTGTCACATTTCTGGGTATATTTTAAGGTTTCTCAGAAAGATCAGAACAATGAAACACCCTTTGACAATAGCAATCTCTTTTCTTCATCGTGCAGCCTGAGGAAGCATTCAGACCCTTTCCTTCTGGGATTGCTCATTTCCTCTTTTTTTTTTTTCCCTCCTGAAATAAAAACAATAGTCTCCCAAAAGCTGCAGTGCTCTGGCAGAGCCAGCCTCTGTCAGTCCATCAGWCAGGCATCAGATGGGACATTGTCTTCTGTTTTCCCCCTCTAAGCTGCAACTCAGGGAAAACAAATCACAGCAAAAATACTCTCACCAAAAACAAAACAAAAACCCCAAACCCTCTTTTCATATATTGTTTTAGAGCTGTCAAAAATAGTAACTGATGCCCACCCTGAATTTCTCTCAGTCTTTTTGCCAAGGTTTCCATCCTTTATGAGCACAGAGGGGAATGAGTCATGTGGGAAAGAAATAATTTGCAGTGAAATGAAATATCATCCAGTCAATTGGAGCCACAATCCTTGGGTGTCCTGAAGTCTGAGGCTGTAGCCCCAAGCCT
>CADDXX010000239.1:1034325-1052226 GCA_902810485.1 Alauda arvensis
AGCTCACTGTGAGAGCTTGGGATCTGTGGGACTCTGCCTGTTTTCATGCCTGTCCCTTTTCATTGCATGATTCCTGATTGTCTACATATGTCCTTCACTGTAGCTTGAGTCCTTGCTGGTTTTCTTGGAGCCCAGATCCCACAGTTACCTGAATTGTGGTGACTTCTAAATAGTTTGGGGGCTGAGAAGTTGAAGGGTGCACTCCCCCATGAATAGTGCTCCCTSTCTGAAGAGTTTTTGCTACAGAAAGGTCTCCCAGAGCAGACAGATAACTCTGAGCAGATGGTTAGAGAGATAGTGCTGTCTGTCTTCTGCTTTTGAGTGACTGATCTTGTCTGTGATAAGTTGGATAAAGTTTCTCCTGGAAAGGATGCCTTTATTTGCACTGCTGCAGTCCCAAACATTGGAGTAGGCTCAAAAGCAGCAATTCAGAGGGTTGAATCTGCACATGTGTGAAGTTTGCTTGCAATGCTTTGGATAAGACAGGGCTGTAACAAGTGTTGCCAGCCTCTAATGATGGTGGYTGGCTGCCTATTCCAGGCAGATGTGGCTGGTGGGAGCATTTTCTTTGTCAGCTTTGCCTGCTGATGGGCTGTTACCTTTTCTATTGTCCCCAGACCTTTCTGATGGAGGTGGTAGAGAATTAAAACACTTCTACTACTTTTTTTCACCACTGCTGCTGTGGTCCACCCTCTTGTGCTCCCCAGTGTGGTATCAGAACCTTGGTCCAAACTTTATTTTTGTCTTATTAAGGACCAAATCAGCCTGACACACTTTGATCCCCAGGGGAGACCTTGCCACAGCCTTCTCTTGAAGGGGACTTAAAGATAGAGAGAGACTTTTTGCCAAGGCCTGCAGTGACAGGAGGTAATGGCTTTAAATGGAAATATTTAGACTAGGCATAAGAGAGAATGTTTTATGCTCAGTATAATGAGACATTGGAACAGGTTGCCCAGAGAAGCTGTGGGTGCCCTTSTCCTTGTTCAAGGTTATGATGGAGAGAGCTTTAGGCAACCTGATCTGGTGAAAAATATTTGGGGGAGTTTGGCTMGGTGATCTTTGAAGTTCCCTTTGAACCCAAACTATTCTGTGATTCTAAGATTTCAGAATTCTATTTAAACTCAGACTTGTTCCTTTTTGCAAAACTTTTCTGTTGGTTGAGGACCRCTTTTCTTCTGTAGGGTTAGAAAGGGCTGCAGGATGCTGTTAGTACCCTGAAGGAATTACCCTTGTATCCATGCCTGTTGGATGTGGAATTGCCTTAYAAAGCCCTCCTCAGCCTTGTCAATACTGGTGGATTAGTGCAGAGCTGCATTTCTGTGTCTGCTGGCCAAAGCAGCCCAAGCTGGAGAATGCTGCATGGGGAGGGAGGCTGGCCAGATGCCTGGTCTCTTGTTCCAGGGCCTTTCTGGCCCATTTCCTGGTACAGTTTTCTGCAGARCATCAGAGCTGCCTCCATCCCAGCTGTGTGTCATCGGCATTAGGGCAGCACTGATGGATGGGGAGAGACATCAGAGCCTTTTCCTGAACACTTGGCCTGGTGGTGGTGGAGCAAGAGTGAGGCAAACACCCTCTTCTGCTCTGAAGGAGTGGCTATCAAAGGGCAATCACTGCATTTAGGGTTTTGTTCCTCTGGTGACAACGAGCCTGATTTGCATTGTGGAGAAGCTGACATGTAGATGGTACCTGGAACATTTGATAAGAGAACTCAGCTGTGCTCCAGCCCCTGTGAGATGTGCAATGAGGGCAAGAAGTTTTCCTGGACATTAGGCATGGGGAAKGAACACTTATCACAGAAATGTGGTGGGAAGAGTTAGGGAAACATCTGTCAGATGTTGTGTTTGAACAGAGACTGAGCATGCATGGAATTGGTGGACAGAGGTGAAAATTTACTCCTCCAGACTGTTCTCCATTTTAATCTTGCCTGGCTGTGTGAGGGGAGGACCCAGCCTTCCCAATGCCCAGGCACAAGCAGAACTTGCTGTATTTTCAGTACTGAGGAAGGCTGTTTCATTCTCAGTCTGACAACTTGAATCATGCTAGTACTTCATGGATAAATAATTATTGRTGTCTAATGAGGTTTTTAGGATTGCTCTGGAAAATTTAAAACTTCCCGTAATAAAAGGCAAGGCC
Organism: Alauda arvensis; assembly: GCA_902810485.1. NCBI lineage: Eukaryota > Metazoa > Chordata > Aves > Passeriformes > Alaudidae > Alauda > Alauda arvensis. The sequence continues at coordinate 1,036,459 of CADDXX010000239.1, forward strand.
ACAAAGTTAACACCTTAGGGGCATGGTGTGCCTCCAAGGCAAGACAGGCCAGGTGCTTGTGTTTGTTTGTTTTGTTTGTTTGTGMCTTTACTAAATGYTYTAGCTTTAGTTGAAAGTTGTAATTTTTCTTCCCACTTCTTCCTCCCATCCTAAATTTCCAGCAGATCTCCAGCCAATGTGTTCAAGCACATTCAATAAATCTATGAAGAGGAGCTCACAGTTAGAGGTCATAGATCATTCATGAAGAATGAGTGTAGAGAATAAAGGCCAATAGCATTGTTTTGCAGATGAAGAAACTGAGGCACAGATTGTACCATTGGCAGTGGAATTCTCTTTTCCTTGACTGTTCCAGAGACCTTCATCTCAGCTAAATTGTTGCTTTGGCCTTCTAGGAGATGCATCATCTTACTTTAATTACAGCTGTTTCTGGAGATCACTGCCATCCCATCCATCATTGCTGGTTCATTCTGACTGTCTTTTTAGGCCTTTTTTTTCCAGGAAACTTCCTAAAAGCTTCCTATTAGGGGTGTGAGGTACGAAGCTGGAAAACCACCCTCTGTCAGTGCCCTTACAAGGAATATCTGTGCTGGATTAGCCTTGCAGTTACTCCCTTACCCTGAGGAGCACCAGGTAAAACTCCCTGTACTGCTYTGATGGAGCTGAACAAGCCCAAGGAGCCATGCTGGCCTCAATGGTTTGAGATGAGTGTATTTGGGTTTTCTGTTTTTCACTTTCTGTCCTAAGGACTYGACTCATTGTTTTGATGTTTGTGCCATCCTCTATTCTTAGAAATGCTGTGCTTKTTTAAAGAACAGAATGACATTCATTCACTCTGAAACCACCTGGGGGTTTGTTTTTTCTTGGGTGTTGTAAAGCAGAGAAGGTGTAACTGCTGCARTTAGGAGGTGATGGGCTAATCTCATTAGTCAGTGGGAGGAAACACTGGGGTCAGTGGGTTGGAGAACAAAATGTGAAGATGAATTTTGATGTGCCAGATGGCCTGGCACAGTGGTTCCACTAATCTGGGAGGAAGAAGAGCCAATAGTAGCTTTGAAGAACAAAAACTGAAGCATGAGCTGGCATGTAATTTCTCTGAGCAAAAACCTGTGATTTCTCAGCTGAGTGGGGACTTGTGGGATCCATCCAGGCCAGCTGAATATATATATATTTTTTTTTTTCCTTTTAAACAAATTTTGGGCAGTAAGAAACAGTCCTCCAGCAAAAGCTAATGAGACACTGGCATTATATGGTTGTGCTTGGATGATTAGTGGCTGAGCAAGAAGAAATAATCCTGACATCTCATTCTTTTAGAAGAGGTTGATAATTTAAGTATCTCTGTGGAGAAAGTTGTGTTTATGGTGTCACCTCATCCACAAATATGTAAGATTTTAGATTTGGAAATACCAATACTTGTTTTTGGGATGAGATTGTAGGTYCTTCCAGCACAATGCTTTGGGCTCAGCTCTTCATTTTCTGAGAACAGTCTTTTCATCCTTGTGGAAGTAAGCAAGAGATAGAGGTTTGGGGGATGAAAGAACAGAGAAGAAAAACACCTRTAGTTTTCAAGAGTGACCTCTGAGACAGGAACATCTCTGCTTTGGCTTGGCCCAACCTGAGATCCTGTCTCCAGATTTTGCTTTCACAAAGGACCCAGTGGCTCCTTTAATCTTCACTCCTTTTTCTGTTCCTGATACACACTGATGCATCAGCACCTGCTGAGGCACTTTCCATCCTGAATCTCTCTGCAGGGCTGTGGCCCAAGAGATACYCACAGGTAAGGTGGGAAGAAGCTGGATGGGGTCCTTCTCCTTTCCCCTTAGCTCCACACTCAACTCAAACTCTCATGCCTTACTTCTGTCACCTACCCTCACCAATGTTTTTCCAGAAAAAAGACAATAAACAGCTTTTGCCAAGCTTGGCTGCATTGCCTAAAACAAAAGTAGAGGAAAACCAATGGCACACTCTGGCCACTTCACCTGGCAACACCCCAGTGCTCTTTTCTTTTCGTGAGCATCCAGCACAGGAAAAAGCTTGTTCTGGGCTCTGGGCCATTACAACAGCTCYACTGAGGAGTGCCCAAACTTGGAACAGTCTGATAAGAGCTCTTAGCCTCTAAAGCAATGGCCAGGCTTCATCTGGCTGTGAAATAATGAAAAGTATATTTATGATAAGAAGCCTTATTGAAAAATGTACTTGTAACTGGCACACAGCCAGTCAGCACCTGTATTTCCTGGCAGAAGGGAAAGGAGGAACTTTTTCATAGTGGTTGAGTGCATTTGGTGTTATGAGAGTTCTAGGGGCTGGATCTCCTGCAAATGGACAGCAATGTGGGTCTGATGTGATAATGATCTGTGTACAAGCTGGGAGTGCCTCAGGTCAAACATAGCTGCATCCTTTCCATCCCTAAAGAGCAGTAAGGGCTGCAGTTTCTTAGCCCCCATCTTGAGTCCTATTTACATTATTGGGGTAAAAAAATCAACACTTTTTTTAACCTAAAAAGTCTTGTAGGACTTAATGTGGAAAATGTTAATCTGGCAAGAGATTTCTTTCTTCTGCAAAGTGTGTGGGTTCTGCTGCTGTAAAGGGGACACGGCTGCCAGGCACTGCAGTGAGCAGAGGCACYCAGCAGTGCCAGGGRAAGTCCCCATGAAGATGCAGCCATGGGGAGGGCTGCTGTAAATCAGTGTGGCCCCAGTTGTTGTACAGGGCAGARGGGAGATTGATGGGGTGGGTGGGGAAGCTGAAGCAAGGAGAGTTCAAGCATCACCCTGACCCTCGAGAAGGGAAAATAGCCCCAACCCTCCCAAGGTTTGATTGAAGCCTGCTGTTCCCCCAAAGGGGAAAGGTCAGGCTGTGCCCTGTCAGGCACCCTCAAACAAAAACCCTGTTTATACAGGACCCACCCCTGCACCTTGTGAAGGGGAGGGTAAATGGGCTTGGAGACATTCACTGCCCCTCTCTCTGGTAACACTTGTGTCAAKGAACAGGGGAAATTCAGATTGGGCTGGCAGTCAAAGCCTGGAAGGAGGTGGTCAGGTTAAACCCCACACAMACATTAACTGGAATTAGCCCCCATGAGCACTCTGTTGGTCCTGGGGCAGTGCTGTTGAGCTCTGTGGGTCCCTCACAGAGGGGATGGGTTGTGTTTGGGGTGGTGCTGGTGGCCAGCATGTGCCTGAGGGAGGTCACCTCTGTGCCCTGCCCTGTGCCCTGCTCTGAGCTCAGTGCAGGATGATGCTCACCCTGGCACAGGAGGGTTCCCATACCTCTCTGCCAGCCCAGTGACCTGGAGTAAAGTTTTGCCAGTGGTTTAGCTGGAAGKAAGATGTAAGAATGCTGCATGTCTGGGGACCTGTGGTCAGGAGGGCAGATGTGTCCTGAATTTCCTGCAGTGGAAGTCTCTGCCAGGAAAATTGACCTTCTCTGCTCCCAGACATCATCTTTCCTGAGTCCACTAAATGTGTGGACAGGGATTAGTTTCTGGCCACCTGAACTATTATTGTGACCTGTGGCAGTCTTACAGAGAGACTCCTGACCCCATGTCACCTGATGGGCACTTGTCCAAGTGTCATTTGATGCAAAATGTTTCTGTCACTTACATGCACAGTACAGAAATGTGGATATTGAGATTCAGATTTGTTTTTCATGTCCTGTCCTGCACCTGGTTTGTGCTCCCATTGTAAATAAAGCCATTTGGAATAAGCAGCCTGTTTGACTTGCCCTAGCCAAAGATTGGGCACCTCTTCAACTAACCACAGTAAGAACTGGTAATTTCTGGAGTGAATTTGAAGCAGGAAAATAGCTTCAACCACCTGATTTTAATGTACCACCGTGCATCTACTGGAGCCCTCCCAGCTTTCCAACCTCTCCTCTTCCCTTCTACCCTTAGAAGAAGCTGAACCAAGTACAGCCAAGCATGGGCAGTCTGGCACCCCTGCTCTGGTCCTGCATGGCTTTTATCTGTTTGAAAGTTACTGGTATAGAATACATTGATTAATGGCCCAGTAAATTAATTGGCAGCCTCTGTAGGTTGCKTTGCACCTGATGGCCTGCAGGGAGCTGTTTTTGGAGTAGAAAAGCATAACAAAGTGCCACAGCAGTGCCCACTGTATGGCAGGCTTTTCCTCTCAGGAAAGAAAACAAAGGCATTTCTCTGAGGAATGCTGCAGGCAGAGACTGACTCACAAGCAGGGTGAGGGAAAGGAGTTTTAAAAAGTCTAAAACCAGGGGAAAAAACTTCAAACATGTAGTCCAAACACAATGTTGGCACTTTTCAGATAGTGAAGTTTTTTGCCACAGGATTGTAGCTGAAAACCAACCTGGATTTATTATTTACAGAGTTTGATTCCATTGTGTTTCCTGTGTTGAAGGGAAGATCAAATTCTGTCCAGATCTAAGGCTACGAAGTTTTCCCTCCTGCTCTTTCTTTCCAAGGCTCAGAGATGTGACTGAAGAGGGAGGTACAAGCTGTATCTCTGCCTGCATCTCTCCTGCTGTGAGGCACTGGCCTTCCCCAGCTCTTCAGAGTCACTTTGTGATCAGAAAGCAGAGCTGGGACTGGGAAATACGGCCTCAGAATAGTGTCCATGTGAGCCAAAGGAACTGCTGATATTAAATATCAAAAGCAAAAACTTTCTGTTTTCCTGTAACAAATTCATATTCCGATCTGTGTGGGGAGCAAAAGGTGCCATCAAGAAAGAAAAAAATGGGACTTGTCAACAACAAATTAAATAAAATATATTAAATAATTTAAAAAAATGTTGTGGAGAACATCCTTTTGTCTGCCTGGTCCATTCATTCAGCTCTTTAGTGTGAGGCCCATTGCTTTTTTTTCTCCAGTTTTGTATAAAAATCTATTGAGGCTTATTTGAGTTGTCTAGGTATTACAGGAAATAAAGCAAAGTTGTCCTGCTCTGCCCTGGTCTGAGGTAGTTTCTTGTGTGAAAATACTGCTCTGCAATGATGCCTCCTTACCTGAGGGGCTGGACTTTAGCTTCTTCCACGTTCAGTTCTGTTATTGTTGCTTTAATGGACAGCAAGGAGTGAGATGCAGCTCCAGACATCAGCTCCTCCAAACAGACTTTGAAAAACTGAGACTTMAGTTGGATCTTAACCAAGTAACATCTTAGCTCTTGCTGAAACTCCTGGCTCCTTGGTTGTGTTTTGGTGGGAAGTAAGGATTCCAAGCAGGATTGGAGAGCCAAATATTTTATTGAATCGAGGTCTTAAAGTCACRGGATGGTTTGGCTTTGGAATGAGGAATGGAACAAAACTTTGCTGTGGGAGTCTAATCTTACCAAAAAGGAAATCTGACTTTATGGCTTTTGTGATTCAAAATGCTGAGCAYTGTAATACAAGAACYTCCTCTGTGTGTTCAAAGTTGTTAAAAATKAGTTTGATGGGTTTAATTTTATATTAATTCAGAAGTCTGGTCTTGTTCTGCAGTTGGGATAAGAGGAAGGTGAATCGGGGTTGTGGAAGGGATCACAGCAGAGAGCAGATTCCCAGCTGTTTCCTGGCCCCATGGTTTTTTCCCCACTATATGGCTTCTTGTCCCTCTGCCTGCCATGTGAGAAGGCCTGTGCATGGAGATGTAAGAGAAGTCTGACCAAAATAAAATGGAGCACATGGCTTGGAGGTAAGAGATAGAGATAGTGGGGCAAGTCTGCTTGTGTGATGGGTGCTAGGGATTCCTCAAAGAGCAGTGAAAGACCAGGAATATTTTGCCAGGAAGACCTTGCTATGGTGCAGGTTCTATTTTCTTGTTGTTGCCAAGGTTAGGATGAATGATTCACGGGGAACAAGAGTTTGAGTTTGGACCTGGTGATTTATTTTATCTTGTCTATTTACAGAGAATTTACAGACTCACTAGCTGTGAGCTCTAACTAGCTGCTAGAAAAACGTGGCAAAATGGCTACAACTAACTTTTTCTCAAGGTCTTTTAAGCACTATTTACCCAATAATGAGATGACACCTCTAGTATTAGTATTTTTGGCCCAATGATGACCACTAAAGTTCTGCTATGTGGACATTTTTCACCCAATTACAGAAAACCACCTAAACCTATGAAGAAGAAGGAAGAAGAAGGTAAAAAGAAGGTCTTAGACAATGCCTTAAAATCTCCATCTTGGCTCACACACATTACTACATACTAAAATCTTAAACCCTAAGTTTTTCACCCTGTGAGATCACACACCAACATTCAAAYTCCACACCCACAGCCCCTCTGCTATCACTCAATCTCAGGAGCCTCCCCAAGGCCTCAAGTCAAATGTGGTGCTTGCTTGAGGGTCAGCACCTTTTAACACAGAAAGACAAAAATTTTCAGCTTCCAGGGTTCCAACAGACCTTGCAGTGACTTTCTGCACACATTGTACATCCAAGGTGGTTGATCAATAGGATTCATTTTAGGAAATTAATGCCTCAGCCAGCAGATCTTTATTTAAACACAGTTGTGCCTCACACCAGTTTATGTGGAGACAGACTGGCAGCCCTCATGTTTTGCCTTGTCTTTGCATAATGAGACACTGAGCTATTGCTTGTCTTGGCTAAACAACAGAAAGGGGCTGTGATGAATTGCATTTATGCCTGTTCCTGATTTTTTTTTTTTTTAAGTGCCTATTTCAGATGGCCAGGAAGAAAGATGAGTGTTTACATTTTCTTTAAATGCTGACACAGGCTCTCTGCCCCTGAGTTGTCCAGATTAACGCACAGCCAAGAGTTCTGGCACAGGGCCACAAGGACAGATTATTCACTGTACTTTGAAAGGGTGTTGGGTTTCTGTATCTGACCTTTTGGGTGGATGAATGGGAGGATTAGCTGCTAAGGAAGCAATTATCCACTCTCTATAATTAATATCTCCTTCTTATTCTCTGGTGTTACTTGACCTGGAACTCTGAGAAGCTGTTGGTGTTGCCAGTTGTGTGTAATTACCACCTTTGGAATGAGGGCYGCAGTCCCCGACCTTTCCAAGTCAGCGTGGTGCAAGTGGGGAGTAMAAACACAGGGGTGAAGTTACTGAATCCAGCTCCAGTGACCAAGACAATGGGGATTGGGATGATTAAAGACTGCAGTTTTGTTCCTGAGGTAACTCTCTACCCTTTAGTGCCACTGTGTCTTTTGACACGAAGATGAAATGTGCCTGCTATTCTTCTGGAACAAAGCCTGCCCTGTCAATAAAGCAAACAGGTGCCTAATGCCCCTGCACATGCCTTTGGAAGGTCCCTTTCCCATCAATCCTGCTGTGTTTTCAGCTGTCACTGCTGAAAATGCTGTCTTGATCAAGTGCAGCCAGGGATTGGCATCCTGCACTATCATCTCCCATTTGCAGGTGTAGCCAGGAGCTGATACCATCTGACAGTTCTAGGAGGAGGAGACATTCTTTTTACTCTGCTTTTAAAAGCAATCCCGGATTCCTCACTTATCCTGCTCTGTTTTGAGGTATTTATGTTGTCCATTACCATTGTAAAAGAAATTGAGACTCAAATAATATTTAATGATTCTCTGGAAAGGTTTAATTTTGGTATGTATCTGGATTTAAAAAATTATATACATTGATTGATTATATTGATATATGTATGCCTTTATTGAGATAATTGTATCAATATAAAAATAATTACATGTATTATAACTAAAAATTATGTATATAATTTTACAAGAAACCAGAGCAGTGGTTYAGCCAAATCAAATTGGAATTTCCTGTTTGAAAACATTTTTTGTTTTCACAAAAATCACTTTTGAAACAAAAAGCCAGGGGAGCATAAGCTTTTAAAACATGTACATAAAAAGTTAATATTTAATTTGTTTTTAAACTTCTAAAAGGATTAACTGGTGCTTTTAAAATGTGCTTGTAAATTAGAGATTTATGGCAGTGTCTTATTTGATGCCATTGCTGAAGAAGCAGCATAAGTGAAAGTTATTTTTCCCCTGCACTGTATTTTGAGATAAAGGGAAATCAGATTTAATAAATYAAAGAGAATTAAACCTTTTACAGATATGTGCTACCTGAATACCAAGGATTATCAAGGGGATTTCAACTGGGTCAAAGCTCAGTAGGGAAATTTTTTTGGTAATGTTGAAGCTTGAGCAGATAAGGTGGGACTTTGTACAACACGGATGTAAATGGGAAAATCATATAAAATCATGGTGAGATTATGCACCACATCCCAGCTGTGGGATTATTTCCTGACTGCCACACACTGAGAGCAAATACAAGAAAAAAGGGTGAAACATTAACAGTGCTGAAAATCAGCATTTACTCAGAGACCTCCGACATTGTCTCCTGGGACCACATCTAAGGAAGARCTAATCTGTCAAATGGTCTTCTGCAGAGCACTAATTCAGGAAATTATCTGTTTACCAAGCCTTGAGTGAATAGAAATTTTCACTGAATAGTCAAAAACAATGCAGAAATTTGCTATACTGTGAACTAAGATTTTTCTCCTGCTGAGGAGGGGAGGCTGAATTCCCAGAGAAAACACCTTCCATGCTTACTGCAGGCACTAGAARATGTCACTTGGKTGAGAGAAGAGGGTGTCAACTGCTMCWAATAGTGTGGAGCCATTCCACACTRAAATCAGAGSAGTGGGCTCCCCCCTGCCTGGGSTGGGCTGTTKGTCTGAGCTCAGTGGGAGACTGATTGAATTGGCCTGACTTCACCCTGCACATGGAGGGACTGTCACATCACCCTTGAGGCAAATGGAACTGGGAGACAAACACTGACAGTGCAGATTCAGAAGAAGAAAAACACGTGAGGAATGTGAAAGCTGAACRTCCTGTGTGCTCTTGCAGATTACTTGGTGCTGCCTTTTATTAAGCCATGGAGGTCACCCTGTGCTGTAAAAGATGTTTGTCTTGGTTTTCAGAATCCACATGGACCAGCCTGTGTGGAAGCTTCAATCAGCTCTGYTGTCTTCTGTTAAACTTACTAGTTTAAATAAAATAATAGTTTCAAATAATAGAGTAACCCAAATCCTTTTCAGTTAATGAATCATCATTAAGTAGTAGCAGCAATAGTTTACAGTGGTCATCATTTCTCAGTTGCTGTGTAGAACTTGCATGCCTKGTGCCAACATTTTTAATATCAGGACTTTTTAATATGCAGGATGTGCATCTACCTTGACATGCTCAGGTCAGCAGCATGCTGATTTTTCTGTGTCTCAGCTGATACTGAATAGAGCTATAAAATCACAGAATAGTTTGGGTGGGAAAGGACCTTAAAGATCACTTWRTTCCAAGCCCTCTGACAAGGGCAGRGACACTTTCCACTAGATGTGGTGGCTCAGAGTCCTTTCCTGCCTGGCCTTGAACATTGTCAGGAATTAGGTATCCACAGCTTCTCTGGGCAACCTGTGCTAGGGCCWCACCACCCTCACAGGGAAGAATTTTTGTAGGTTTTCTTGGCTAGAGAAGATTTCCTTTGGCAAAGCAGTCTTTGGATGTTTCCAGTGATGAGAGATGATGCTGGATCTCCCAGATCTACCAGCAATGCTGATATGAGCTCCCTTGGTGCCTCTGTCATTTCTGCCAGTGGTGACTGTCCAAGCCTCAAAATTCATGGTCACCTYTTTTTTTCTCCATCCCAGAAGAAGAGCTTTTTGGTTCTTTTGATATTCCCAGCCTTTACTTGGGAATAAYTGCAGTTTCTTTCCCTCCAAACATTCAACGACAGCAAACCATGACATCTGCTATAGCAATAATAATTACTTTATTGAGAAATAACTAAAGTTAGAATTAATTCAATCTGTCTGWGGTTGTACCCATRCMTCTGCTGGGGTTACTCAAAGCAYTTTGAGATTTTTCCATGGTGTTTAAAACGTACTTTGAAAGTAAGTAAAATAAGRGTTCTCCCATAATCACCTGTCTCCAGGAGATGGAGCTCCAAGAAAAACACTAATTACCGTTGGGTTTGTAATTTAAATGATGAAGGTTGGCAACACTAATTCTATGTCCCTGGCTGGGAAGAGTTGTCAACTGCTCAATTACCATGAGTGGATCTCATTTTGTATTCCAGAAGCGTAGGGAGAGGAACTGAGAGGAGAAAAATACGCTCATTTTGCCTCAGCTACAGAGCTCCTGGGCCTGTATCCAGTTGTGAGTAATGCTCACTGGAAACAAGACATGAGCATTTAACAAGGAGGGTAATTAACTGTTAGTGTAGCTTATGAAGATATGCCACAGATTTTTTGCTTGCTCGGAGCTTTTCAACCCGAAGTGCAAAGGTTTGCTTAGTGAATGCTTCTTTTTGAAGTTAATGAGCTTCAGTGAAAGGTTTGTCACATGAACACCCTTGGCCCGTGTTATGGTGGAGGTCTGGCTAAACAGCCTCCATGGCACTGCTTGGCTTTGAAACCTCCATAATTGGGTTGCACACATTGGTAAGATTTGCTGTTTACCGATTAAAAATGCTCATGCCAAAGAGACCTTCTGCATTTGGAACTTGAATAGGCCACTCTCTTTTGGCTCTGACAGCTTTCAGAGGGAAGTCCTGAAAGAGGGGAAGTGCCCAAGCCATGGGCAGCAGAGCTCTGGTGTCCCTGCTGTTCCCCTGCCCCAGCTGCTTCTCCTGCTGCCTCCCTGCTGGCCTGGATGTGCTCTCCCRTGGCCTTTGGGAATGCAGGGCTTTGCCTGGAAAGGGCTCTGCTTCCCAGGRGAGAGCTGGCTGTGCACAAATGCAGCTCAGCACATCCTGGGAGGAGGTTGGATGGGGAGGAGTCCAGCCTGGTCACTGCTGGACTTTGCAAATGGGTTCATGGAAAATTTTGCTTCTTGAGAGGGACCATGACTTCACCTCAGCCTCAACAGGCCAGCCAAATATTTCAAAGATGTTTAGCAAATGACTGCTCATAAGTGTCAAATATTATTGTGGTGGGGGAAAAACATCTCACTGTAAAACATAATGCCAAGGAATAGACACAGTTTTTATTTTAAATAAAAAGGAGAGCATGTTCTACAAGTTCCTTTTTTTTAATGAGTTTTTTCCCACCCCAGTTTCTGAATGTGAAAATTTCGTAAAAGATGACTAATTTAAATGAAGCAAACAACTTTTTATCAAAAAAGCTTTTCCTCAAACCAAATTTTTTTCTCAAAAAGATTTTTTTAAAAAAAATGGAAAAGTGATAAGAAAATAAAAATCGATAGTGAAGTGCACAGTCACTTTATAAATTTCTTTTTTTCTCTTTTTTTAATAATCTAAAACAGATAGGGGACTTCAGTTACAATGAATTTTTTAATTGCCTTAGGAGTTTTTAAAGCAACACTAAAATCAATAGTGAAGATTATAAAAGGTGGCAGTTCAGCCTGAAAAATAGCTTTTGCTTGTGCAGGCAGAAATGTTCACATACACCCAGCTGGAGCCCTGAGTGTGTTTTTATGAGTTCAGACCAAACATCTACCCCAATAATAGTCCATCTAGGGGATGAAATCAAATTAACTGACAGCTTCATGCTGTTGGAAATGTTCACAGCCATTTTTCCAAASATGAATAATACAGAAATTAAGATGTACCTTGAGACAATGTGAACCTGCTTTTGTGAGTGCAATATTGCTGTTCTTTAATGTTCTTTTCCAACAATGTGGGAATGCTTTGGTGTGCAGGTGATATTTTGAAGTTCTAAATTCTGTCTTTATAAACTGTAATTCTCCCTGGATTTTATTATTTGCCATAGATTTTGGGGATTGAGATCCTCCAGTCACTTTTAGACTCTGCATGAAGGACAGTAACAACTGAAGTTCCTGAGAAGTTCCTGCTAAGCCACAGTTTTGGTATTGGCTGTATCCYCCCTCTGCCTTGTTCTTGCTTTGTGATTTATAGATGAAATCATGGATCATGGCTACAGTGCCAATGTGTTTTGATAGTCTCTCATACTGTCAGATAAGTCCCTTGGCACTTTCCTGAACAGCCTAAGTGCAGTTTCTGGAGTTAAGGATGGGCACAGAGGGCTGCTTTGGAGGTGCCAAGGGTTTAACCACACAGCCAAGGCCAGGCCATGCCAGCTGCCTCAGGGCAAGAGAGTGGCATCCATCACTAATTATTTTTGAGGCTGTACAAGAAAARTAGTTGATCAGGGCATCTTTTCTTGTCAGATTGCAAATCTGTGAAGGCCAAAGTGGTAGGAAATGACCTGGGGCCCGTGTGTACCTTCAGGTGGCTGCATGGTGCAGCAGCTGGGGAGTGTGGTTCTGTGGAGGGTGTTCTGCAGTCATGTTGCCTTGGGAAGGCTGACCTGAAACAGAGACTGGACAGAACTAGAGAATAAAACAAATATTTATTGAAAGGCCCCCCAGGATACCCCTGGGACACYCAAACCAGCCCAGATGGCTCCTCCAAAGATCCCTTTCCCCYGAAAACCCCGGCCACAGCCCCCTGTCCCCTTGGGTCTATTTGCATATTGGGTTTAATTGTCYAATTACAACTCCAGGCTGTGAAGTCTYATCMTTCTTGTTTTTCTCTTCAGTCCATCGTTGTTGATGCTTTTGGCCCAGAAAGTTGTCCTTGGTTTTCAGCAGGAAAGGATTTGYTTTGTCTACCTACTGCCTACTAGCACTTAATATGAAGCTTAAAACTACACCCAAAACAGCATGGAATCTGGAAAACATAAAAGCTAAAACTAAAGGCATCAGTCACAGTAACTGCAGGAGATCTCCAGGCAGTATCAATGTTATGGCATTACAGCAAAGGTGAATGGGATGAATGGGCAGAAGTGAAAAGCTGTGAGTTAAGAAAGGCTTTGAGCACAACCTAAAATTTAGAACGCTCTTAGGGCTGCCTCTGACATCTCCAGCTCCACTGGTGGTGCCATTGCAGAGGGTGAAGTTCTGTGGACAGCCTCAAATTTGGTCTCAAATRGAGCATCTTGTGTAAGATGCCCTTGTGTAAGACTGCACACAGAAAATGTTAAAAATCTGTGTTAACAATCACTTGAGATGAGAACATGCTGTTCTCTTCAGGAGCTCAGGGACTGGGCTAACTTTACATAGCCTTCAGCTCTGATGTGCTTGTCCTTTCTGGTAGGAGGAACAGTTCCTCTGGTCCTTTTCTCATGATCTAAGGGCAGCTKGGGGAGGAAATGTCCCAAGTGTCACATATCCATGGAGCCAGACTGCTTAAGAAGTAACTTGGTGCCACACAAAAGCTGGGACCAAGTGTTTCCAGAGAGTCAGAGRTCCTCATAGCTGCCATTCTTAGTTCCATGGAGTGTTTACAAGTACCRGCTTTATTTCAGCTGTTTTAATGGTTGGCAAGAAGTTGGTTAGCTTTGCCCCTTCTAGAATAATGAAATTACTAGAGGTTGGAAAAGAGCATTCAAATCATCAAGTCCAACCATCAACCCAGCACCACTAAGCCATGTCCTCAGGTGCCATATTCACACATTTTTTTTAACCCTTCCAGGGATGGACTGTGACTCCAGCACTTCCCTGGGCAACCTGTTCCAGTGCTTTACAGCTTTCTCTGTGAAAAAAAAAAAAAAATTGAATATCCAATCTAAATCTCCCCTGGCATCACCTGAAACCATTTCCTCTCATCCTGTCACTTGTTACCTGCTGGGACAGACCAACCCCTACCACTACAAGCTCCTTCCAGGCAGTTGTGCAGAGCAATAAGGACCCTCCTGAGCCTCAGCTCCCTCAGCTGCTCCTCATAAGGCTTCGAATTTAGGTGCTTGGCTCCTTGTGAGCCACTGATCCACATTGTTTATTATTGGAGAGAACTGTCAAAGGCTTGGGGTCTGGAAAAGCAGTTGAAGTGCATTGCCTTTCTCCCTGATTTTCCATGGCACATTCTAGAGGAGGTCCCTCACTGCTTGTCAATGTAGAGTCATGAACTGGGCTTTCTATGAACCCAGTGTTTCTTGGCAGTCTCCTCACACGGGCTGACTGTCTGAGGAAACAGGAGGTGTTGCTGCATGCAGATTTTCCCAGGACATTTCAGGGATGATTCAAAGAATCATGAAGAGGTTTCACTCCTCTCCCCACCAGACCCTCTCCCCCTCTTCTCCCACCAAAGCAGTGGAGCTGCCATTAATTGGCCTGACAAGTGGAACAGCTCCTTTCTGAGRGGACCCCACACTCCCTTGTGGAGAGGAATTTGCTTTGAAGTCTTCTCCCTGCCCTCCCTGCATTGTCTACACACCTTGCTTTGTGTGAGTGTGATAAATGGAAATCAAACAGTCCCAGATCAAGGAAACAAGCACTAAGTCCTGCCTGTCATTCTAAAACATTTTCTGTGTTTATTACAAAGCTGTCAGGGTTGCACTGAGCAGCCAAATTCAAAGCAGCCAAAATGTTCAATAGCCAAAATGCTGCTCTCCTCCTTTTGACTCATTTTTTGGTGTAAGAACACATCAAAGCTGATGGAAGTGGGCTGAAGTGAGCTTGTTATTTCTAATGTCCMTGTGTGCCACAGTGTCAGAAACACTGTGACCTGGCACAGCTATACTGTTGCAGTAAGAAGCCCAAATCAAAGTTTGTAATTAGGATACTCAAATGGATTATTCCTATTATTACTGCTTAGAGCCCTCAAACTCTTCTCAGCCATGAAAAAATGGAGATTTCATGGTCTAATGGTTAGATGAGTAGAGCAGTATCAGGAGGGCACAAGGCTGGGCTTCTGTTCCCTGTTGCTTTCACTGAATTGCAGTGTGAACTTCCTAAGTCATTTCATCTCTCTGTGTCTCTCCTCTTCCTCTCTGCCTCTATTGTCTGTTCTGAATCAGATGGTAGGATTAAATTAGACCCTGCAGTTATAGGGGTAATAAATCCCTCCATTTTCTTTGTTTAATGCATCTGGACATGGAAAAGGAGGTAACTTTCCTTAAGAAAATAAAAGGAGGGAATACTCATTAAAAAAAAAATGTGCAGGTTTTCAGCTGCTGCTCAGAACAGCTAAAGTGCCTCTGTGGCTTGAGAGGGAGCCTGGGACAGAAGGGGGAATTCACCATTTTATAAAAGATGAGGTTTCACTACGGGCAAATTGTGCATGGCAATTTGGTGACCCTCTGTGATGGGGTTACAGCAGAGGTGGACAAGGGAAGCACAGCTGATGTGATCAACCTGGATTTGTGCAAAGCACTTGACACTGTCCCTCATGACATCCTTGTCTCTAACTGGAAAGACATGGATTTGATAGATGGACTGCTGAATGGATAAAAAATGGTCACACTCAAAGAGTTGCGGAAAATGGCTGAGTATCCAAGTGGAGATCAGTGATGAGTGTGATTCCTCAGGGGTTGGTATGGGGATTGCCACTTGTTAACATTTTGTCAATGACTCAGTGGGACTGAGGCACCCTCAGCAGGTTTGCTGGTGGCACTGAGCTGTGTGTGCAGGTGACACTGAGCTGTGTGGTGCAGGGGACACTGAGCTGTGTGTGCAGGTGACACTGAGCTGTATGGTGCAGGTGGCACTCAGCTGTGTGGTGCAGGTGACACTGAGCTGTGTGGTGCAGGTGGCACTGAGCTGTGTGTGCAGGTGACACTGAGCTGTGTGGTGCAGGTGGCACTCAGCTGTGTGGTGCAGGGGACACTGAGCTGTGTGTGCAGGTGACACTGAGCTGTGTGTGCAGGTGACACTGAGCTGTGTGGTGCAGGGGACACCGAGCTGTGTGTGCAGGTGACACTGAGCTGTGTGGTGCAGGTGACACTGAGCTGTATGTGCAGGTGACACTGAGCTGTGTGTGCAGGTGGCACTGAGCTGTTTGGTGCAGGGGACACTGAGCTGTGTGATGCAGATGACACTGAGCTGTGTGTGCAGGTGACACTGAGCTGTGTG
>CADDXX010000239.1:1057475-1102139 GCA_902810485.1 Alauda arvensis
CCTGGAAAGCCAAATGTGTCCTTGGCTCCACCAGAAGTAGAATGGGCAGCAGGTCAAGGGAGAGGTTTCTCCCCCTCTGCTTTGCTCCTGTGACACCCCATGAGCAGGGGTGCATCCAGCTCTGGGGCCCCAACACAGGAAGATTGGGGACCTGTTGGAATGAGTCCAGAGGAGGCCGTGAGGGGATCAGAGGGAGCAGCTCTGCTGTGGAGACAGGTGGAGTGAGTTGGGTCTGTTCAGCCTGATGGAAAGGGCTCTGAGGACACCTTGTAGCAGTTCTCAGTACCTAAAGGAGCCACAAAAGAGCTGGAGAGGGACTTYTGGCAAGGGCATGTAGTGATTGGATGAGGGGGCAGGGCCTGTTGGCTCAGCAGAATTTTAGTTTCTCACCTAAGAGATCTCTCTGTCCCAAAGATGTAAACTGTGCAGGGAGGGAATGTGGCTGTTCAGCCTGTCCTGCTGCTCTGGAAGTGTGGCAGAGGATCTCTACCAGCTGAAGAGTTGAGCTGTGTGGGCTGGGGTGCAGTGGCATTGAGTGCCAGCAGTTCTGTAATCCAAACTTTTTGTTTCCTGAATAACCCAGCTTCTGAGCACAACTGGGCTTCAGTGATGTGGGAGGAATCCTGTTAGGAGGCTGCAATGGGGAAAGACTGGCTTTTGTAAGGGTAAATGAAGTAGTTATTAAAAAGGAAGGACAAAGCTACCAAAAGCCTCATTCATGTTACAGGTTCAGGCATGGGACAGAAGAGAAATCCACAAAAATCTGCCTTTCAGCTTTTCCTATTGCCTGTGTTTGAATGGGAAATTGGATATCCCCAGGATCCTGGGAGACAGCACACATGAAAACAGCACCGAATTCCTTCAGGGGGATGTGAGGAGGAAGTGACATCTGTTTTGCATCCAAACATTACTTGRAGTCTAGTTAAAACTCTTGTTGTGACAGGGAGGTGAAAAAACACAGAGAAAATCCCCCTTCCCTTATGGTTGGTCATTGGTGCAGCAGGCAGGGGGAATACTAATGGAGGTGTCTGATCTTTTCTCCACTTACAAATCAGCACTGTCCCAGTTTCAAACAAGCCACTTAGTCACCCATGATCAAGTCTTCTGTAAMTGTGGAACAACTTGTTAGTGATAGATGGGATCATTCATGTCGGGCTAACTTGGCCTCTCTGTATGAGAAAGAGAACAGTATTAATCTAAGCAGGTATTTATTAGCTTTTCTTCAGTTAATTATCTTGATTTAATGTATGGAAAACAGTGGCTCATGAAAGTTAAGGCTGGTATTTCAAAGGTAACATGGGGATTTGGGATGCTGAGACTTCTTGGATAGGGAGGGACAGASAACAAATCTGTATGTCATGAAATGTTTTGAGGCTTTTGGCTTTGAAGATCCTTTAACTTCTTTAGAATCAGAGATGTTAACTCTTTCCCTTTACTTTTTTTCTAGAATGAACATTCTTTTTGGGTGCTTGCCTTGAAGAGCCATATACAAGTGCCTGAAGGCCCAATTTATGGAGTCAGTTTCTTTTTGAATCCCCATTTGAAGCTCTTCTATACTGCCAAATATCCCTTTGGTGGATGAGATATTACCTGATCTTCACCAGGTCCAAGGAATGACCTGGACATGGCACTTAGAGCTGTGGTCTATTTGACAAGGTGGTGATTGGTCAAAGGTTGGACTTGGTGGYCTTGGGAGGTCTTTTTCAATATAAATTACTCTGTGATAAGACTGCAGGAGTTATGGCAGTTGCCCAAGATAGAGAATTCATGGAAAAGAACCTATCCCATCTAGGACAGCCCAGGGACTTCTGTGTCAGCTGTCCTAAGGTTGTAGCTGCCCTAGCACCTTACTTTGGAAGTCAGGAAACATCCTCATCAAAATGAAACAATAGTGAAAACAAGTTTAGAAGTGTGGAAATATTGCATTTTTCTTTGGATCCTTACCCACAGAAATAACTTTGTTTTTTTTAAATGGGTTCTAGTTCCTTTACCCACAGGTGGGTGTGGTGAGACAGATAAAGATAGTRTGGGRAAGCAGAGTTGGTACTAAAGGTAATCTTGCCTCTGATGMATTGCAGCTGTGTTAATTATCCCAGAGTGGGAACAGCCTTGCTCTCCCAGCTATGGGTGTTATAAAGAGTGAGCCAGCTGGGMRGGGCTTGGYTGTAGTGGGAGCTCAGTTGGAGTCTGCTGCTGTGYYGTGARGACSCAGGCACAGGRGGTCATGMAAAGGGCCACATAAGGTAAGGCTTTGTACCAAGGATCTGACTAAATTTGCTTCCTGTGGGGTACAGGGGTGCTGCTGGGAATATAATGAGGAGAGAAATGGAGCCTCAGGAATCAGGAGAAGGACATACCTTCAATGACTTGCTCATACAGTAAAAATTGGTGAACTTACTGAGGAAAATGCAGGCCTTAAGGATTTAAGTAGAAGTGAAAAAAGRATTTGGTTTATGAATTTTAGCATGCTTGTACCAACAGGGATGGGTGGCTGGGTCAGGGATAGGATGGMGTGAGCTGGTGCTGTGAGAGGGGAGAGACAAGGAGGAGAGCTGACTGACTGGTTGCTGGCRTGAAAMGATRGACCCTGAGAGYTGCTTGGAGATGCCTTTGGGACCTAAGATACAGACTGTTAAATATCAAGGTGTTGGTATGTGAAGCCTTCTGATAAGTATGAARGACTGAYAGATAATAAAATCCTGATAATTGGAGCYAYTAGAAGTTTTTAATGAAGCACTYTGTGTGTTTTGACCATCTCAACTACCRTAAGTATGCACACCTAAATTTAAAATATCCCCACATTTTGTATGTGCCCTGCACTCAGCTGCTGTGGTGAAACAAGAGAGCAGCTGAAGGCTGCATGTGGCTGCCTCCCCCAGATTCTCTGTTTTGGGGCAGCACATCTCTTGCCTCTTGCTTGCCAGGGGCACTTGAGCTGCTGCTTTCTGAACCAAAATGCCTCTAAGCACCYACCTAATTCAGGCTGAAAGCTGAATTATTTCTTTCTGTTAAGCAGAAGGATTAAGCAGGCAAGTTTGGGCTAAAGATTGGCTGTGTGGTCTCACAAAGCAATCTCACCTGCTCTCTGCTAGACAAAACACAGAGCCTGGAGGTGGGAACAAATGCTGGAGGAGGCCAGTGTGGGGAGGAACTGCTGAAATTCAGTCAGGAGGATTACCTGTGTGATATGATAAGCAAGACAGCTGAGCTGGCTTTTCTCTTCATACATGGAAATGAATGATCAGTATATTATCTGTCTGGCATTTTCCCTATTTTATAGCCCAGTTTGGCCTACACTTCTAATTAGCAAAAGACTGAAACAGCCTCATGCTTGCTCTAAGTCTAATCATGGGAGCAGGTGCCTAGGATGATTTGTGGATTTGTCTGATAAAATCCCACTTTCTCCCTTTTTTCTCATTATTGACACAGTTCCACAATCTCCCCAGACAGGCTTGAACTCCTCTCTGTGGAAAGCAGAGAGAGAAGATGGAACACCAGAGGTATTCTGGCATTTGTGAGACTGAATGCCATCAGCCAGATGATGTTAGTGGGAAATCTGCAAGGAAGAAGACACAGCAGTGCAGTTATGTTTGGCTATAAAAATTGYCAAAGAGCAGCTCCTGGAGCTGAGCTCCTAATTGTTGTTGTTGTAAAATTGTGAACAGTATTAGCATAAAGGAGATGATTAGGAGGTTAGACCTTTGTGTGCTGTGGGAGTTAGTTTGACTCTTGTGGAATTAAAGTGTCTTGCATGGCCTTTCTGAGACTGACACAGGTAACAGGTACCTCTGCACACACCCCTCTTTGGGAGGCAGAAGAGTTCACCTTGCTCAGCGTGGCAGTGATGATTTAATGCCTCACATCTGCACAGACCAAGGCCTTGGTCTACTGAGAAATGAGTGAGTGTATATTCATTTTTTCAAAAGCAGTTTATCTTGCCTGAGTTGAGGGTCAAATGCATGAAGTATTTGTCTGAATTTAGACCTAAAAGACCTAATAGCACTAGGTTCTGGTTGTAATAGTGTCCAATGGCAGGAATGATGCCAGTTCTTGAACTTAACACTTGATCAAGCTCTGACTGCTCCAGCAATCAGTATTTATAAGGCTCTGGAACTGAATAATTCTGTTAAGTTTTAGCTCCTTAAASTGCTCTGCTGTGGTTTTGTTCTCCCACACTCAGGGGGCCTGATGTACTCCAGTGGCTGCTCTTGCAAAGAGCTGGATTATAARAGTCTCTTGATTCTTCCCTTGTTARAGSCTTGTRGTTTATGAGGTTAGAAACCTTTCTGGCTTAAGCTTTCACTTTGTCCTGATAAGCTRTTTTGCATGAGTGAAATTAATTTCTCTTTGATTCGTTTCAATTACATGGGGCCTTTTCATGTACCTACACCACCTTTGGGACTTTGAAATAAATTTTTTTGCAAGTGAGAAAATCAAAGATAAACAGTGGGCAGTTGTTAAACTTCCCCTGCACAGAAAAGCAGGGGAAGTTTATTGAAACCAGGAGACTTCTTCCTTGTTGAACTTGGGAACTGAWCTTCAAATTTACTTCTTCCATTACCATACACCTTTGTACAGAAGGCAATGCCTGATACAGCCCTCCTGCAAAGAGTGGATGGATGGTGAGAGACAGGATTTCTGTGTGACTCCCCTAGCTCATATATTCTTCAAAACCTGCCTAAGAATTTCAGAATCTAAGTGTTAGTCTTGTGGGTGTGTGTTTTTTGTGCTGCAGACTGTAAGGCAATTGCAGCCGAGAGTGGATTCAAAAATTATTAATGTTGATGCTGAGGTATTGGTAATCTAATACTGGGGRCAAAACAGGTGCTGTAGGAGCTCCTGGTGAGACTTTCAGGGATGGTATCTGGGGCATAATGGGAGAATGGGAAGTTACATGAAACAAAGGAAGACTTCCAGAACACCACAAAGTAGTTCAGTAGCAGAGCTGGAGCCCCAGGAACCCAGTCTATCCCTTTAGCCTTTAGAACATGCCCATTCTTGGCACATTCATGTTTCATTAAGGTGGCATCCTCACATTTCMCTTAGCATAGAGAATTATATGTGATGTGGAGTGAGCTGTGTCACCAGTGAACCTTGGACAGTGTCCCTTGTACCTTCATGGACTCTGTAACAGCAGTGTTCAAGGGACCCTGTGCACCTCTTCAAAGAGCTTGGAGGTTGATCTTCACTTCTCCCTCAGCCTCAAAGTGTTCTTGCCCTGGGAGTGACCCTGCCTCTTGGAATTCCTGCCTGTAAGGCTATGTGGGGACATTCTCTGAGGGTTTCTTTCCCCATCACATTCTATTCATTCAGGTAAATTGTGGCCCTGTTGACTGCAGAAGGTCTGGCTTCCTTTCTTTGTGTCCCCAGCAGCTCTGATGTTTGGTAGTGAAAGAAACAAGTAAAAGAAAGCCAAATAATTAGCTGTCCCAGCCCTAATTCCCTGGGCAGAAGTTCACTTTTCAGTAACTGAAACTGGCTTAATCCTAATCCCCTGCAAATCCCCCTTCCTAAGAGTCTTTGTGAGGCTCCCTTATTGGTAAGAGCTTCCAAAAAGACCAGTGCTGCTTTTAGGCTGCCTTTTTTTTTTTTTTAAAGCCTGTAAGTGTTGTACCTGATGTGATGTCATACAAGGACAGTGAATCTCAGAAGCCACAAACCCCTGACTTTATGAGTGGGGTTATTAATGTACAGAACAATCTGGAAGAAGAGTTCTGTTATTGCTGTAAACCTCATTGTTTGCCTCTCCTGCAAGCTGACCATTTTCTAGGAGATGATCTCCTCTGAAACAACTCCCACTGTCCCTTCTGCTTTGTTGGCTGACAGTGGTGGATGTGAGGGGATGCTCTGGGATAACTTGTCATTGCTGCTTTATTTAGCCAGTGAAGAAAATTTCCCAGAACTGWTACATTGGACACTTGTTTCTGATGATCTGAGGGATGGGCTCTGCTTCTCTGTGCTGTCTGTGCAAGGAACCAGAGCCTGACTGCCCAGACCAGCTCTCTGTGCTCTTGATGACCCAAGGGCACTGAGTTAGCCTGTCTGGGTTGTAATTCAAGGGTTGTGTGTCTCAGGCATGTATGGGAGTTAAAAAAGGTGGACATCTCAGCAAGGAATCCTCCTTCATCTTCACAGGGAGGAGGAAAGAGAGATTGAAGGGAAAATTAGATGTTCCTGTCCTTTGCTTAGAGTGGGTAGTGAGTTTGCTCATTGCTGATGAAGCCTCATTTTTCTYTTTGCAAACAAATAAGTGAGATTTCCCTGTCTCCCCACATCCTTCTTTTACCTCTGAAGTTCCAGTTTTCAGTGCTGGGAAAGGTCTGGATGAAAGCCTGAGTTGTACAGGTGCTGCCCACTCTTTCTCTGCCACAAGAATCAGGTGGGGCACACCTGGACCAAGGGGAAAAGGACAATTATTTATCATGACAACCTGATAGGTGAGCACTTTTCTTTGAATAGATATGCTAATTGAAGGCAGTCTGTGTGCTAATTACATTTTTCCAAATKGTAACCAAGAGCTCTAAGAAACTTGCTGGTCTCAGCAATAAAATGGAGAGAGGTTGGTTCTGGGAAATTTATGGTGTCGTGCTGAGGGAAACTTCCCTTGTTATCTCTACAGATTTAAGGAGTAGTTTCTTTCTGCTGTCTACTTTACTTATTTCCTTCATAAACCTTTGGACTAATTAGCTTGGATGACTTTCCTCCAGAAAAAGGATTAAGACAAGGAATTAGGAGACAGATGAACACTGAATGTGCATTTTGACAGTGTTGCTGGTATTCTACCCCCCCACTTCTTTTAAGATCCCAAACTGCTTCYATCTCCTTTTCACTCTGCACTTCTGATGAAGTATCAGGGGTCTGATATAATTCTGAAGCTTCATCCAGGCCTTGTGGCAGAGTTGTTTGGTAATTGCTTCTCCCCTGTGTGCTCAGCTCTCACCCCAGCTCAGCACACACAGCTCTGAGGAGCAGGGTCATGGTGGCTTGTCCTGAGCTAAGTCCTAGATCAGGCCCAGATCCAGCTGTTTGGGAACAGCTGGGTGGCATTCAAAACAGTCATGGCTCAGATTTGTGAAGCTGTTACTCAGGAAAAGATGATGTTTCTTATCTTTAGATGAATTYACAYTGAACAAAGGTTTAAACAGCACTGAGGAAGTAACCAGCTTATTCCTGTATGCAAAGACAATGTCTGTGTTAGGAATTTGTGTCCTGGGCACACCCTGTGATCTGTGGAGCAACAAGAGGCCAGCTTGACCCCCAGGCTGGCTGAAATGCCCTGGTGAAGTGCCCTTCCATCTCCACAGATGGCAGAGGGCCCCTGGGGTGATGGTGGGTCCTACACAGCTCAGTAGCCTGGCAATATTAGACAGGTGACCCTGAACACTTGGCTGTGGCCTGACCAGGACTGCAGTGCTGGTTTTAGGGATGCTTTACAAATGCCTGAAAAATGCTTCTCCCTGACCTAAAGTGAGCATGAAGTCCTAGATTGCAACATGTCCAGTGCAGTGCCAATGCATTCCCGCACCTTGCTTGCAGAGAAGTCATTTTCAGGCTGGGTTAGCACTGACACCCCTTGCTGCTGAGCTGTCTCATGGTCAATGAGTGAGCCTTAGGATGTTTCCAGAGCCTGAACTAATCCAAATATCTCAGCTGAGGGAGAAGGGAGRCACCCAAGTGACACTGGCTCAGTTGTCTTTGAGGACTTTCTATTTTACTGGCTTTTGCTGCTTTAGCTAAATCTACCAGCCCTTACCCTTCTGCAAAGTGTGCATTGGTAGAAGTTGAGAGCCCTAAGGTGAGGGRGTCCTGGCTTTAATGAGGGAGCTGATTTGAGTGTACTGATGTGCAAACAAAGGCTTTGTGAGAGGACCTGTGCCCCCGAATCTAATTCTCTGTGCTTCACTGCTCCAGAGACTCACTTGTCTGGGACTGGGAGAGCTGCAGATTGTTATGCTTCATTTTAGGAGCTTTCTAGGAAATGACCTTCCCAGCCTCCARGGTGAATAGGACATCCACCAGCCTCCCCTTGTGTCCATGGGTCATTTACATTTTATGCTAAGGGCCAGCAGAGCTCAGTGCTTTTCAGAGAAAGGTGAGAGTCCCACTATCAGCTGAGATTTAATACTTCCACAGCAGGCAAAGCCTGTGGTATCAATGTRTTCTTCTGGCCCATTCCCAGGCAACATTCCTTGGTACAAAAGCYCCTATTGTTGCCACTGGGCTGGTTCCTAACATGCTCAATGCTTCCTTCCTCACACAAGTGCAATTTGCAGTATGAAATACAATTTTAAGGCTTGYAGATTATAACTTATTCTCAGCAGTCCAACAGAGCAGACTGTGATAATTATGGAAATCTTAGGAGCTGCCTGAAGATGAGCAGGAGATGGAGAATTTAGTCTGCTATTACTAGCTTTAATTCTTCCAATTATTCAAAACATGTTCAATAAAGCATTCTATCTTTTGGCAAGAGAAATTTTGATTAAAGTTTGTGGGGGGAAGAGGAGATAAAGGAGCAGTTTCCTGACTCAGGAAATCATACCTGTCCTGTGGAGAGCTGCTGTACCATGTGGTTATGTCTGTATGAGAGAATGAAACACTTTTGAGGGACTGGAATTCAACCAGAGAAYAATCAATGGATTTAGGGTGGAACGGACCATTGGGGGTCTTGTAGTTCAAGCCTCTGCTTAAAGCAAGGTGGACTTCAAAATTGTGTTATGGTGCTGTGATCTTGCCCAACATATCCTGAAAATATCCCATGGATGTGGCTTCCACAGGCTCCCTGGGCAACCTGTTACAGGACTGACCCACTCTGGTGGTGAAAAATTTAGTTTGGTTGGGTTTTCCCTTGTTGCAGCTTCTGACCCTTGCATCTTTGTCCCCTTTCTGTGCACTTCTGGGAAGGATCTGGCTTTCTCTTCAATAACCACCCCCGTTAGGAAGTACGAGCCTGCAGTCAGGTCCTGCCCTTAATCTTTCCCAGACTAAACAAACATACTTTCATTACCCTTCTGTGTTCTGTGCTCCAGCCCTCTAATCATCTTGGTGGTCCTCTTGGTGAACTCTGTTCAGTTTTTCAGCATCTCTGTCTGATGGGATTTCTATGAGTGCTGGGGAGATAGGAATCATCAGTCCCTTGGCTGCTGAAGTGAGGAGGATTTCAGCACATGCTTAGGGTGTCTCTRAGTGCTTTCCTGGAGCTGGAACAAAGCTGTAACCACAGAGGTTTTGAAGTAGCTCAGGGTCTTGTTCAGCTGGGTTTTGAGTAACACCAAGAACAGAGATTACACAATTTCATAGCAAAAGGATCTGGGATAGCTCACACATTGTCCTTGGGAGGTGGCTGTTTCTCATTGTTGACTTTAAAGAGATGCAAACATTGATAGTCCAGATTTTGATGTAAATTTAAATGCCCTATTATGAGGTTGATGCCTGCAAGATAATGTTCTTACATTGTCTGTCTCAGCTTAGACCTGCTTCTGTCGGGGTGGGAGGTGAGTCAGGYGTGAGCAGGGTAGAGCAGATGTGCTCTCCTCTGCTCATTGGTGTGGGAGTTTGGGTTTGAATGGAGTTGTTGTATGGGTATTGTGGTGGTAAATGTGCTCAGTATTCCAAATAGGGAAGGTAGAAGTGGCAAAACTTTCTATCACCCACATTAGAACTGGGTAAATTCCCAATTCCTGTGTTTTCTCTGGAGACCACCAGTGAATGTTTCACCTGGTGACTGAAGTGTTCTCAGATGTGATTTTGAGGAGTGGGATGTGGTGCTAAAATATGGGGGTTTCTGTGATTTCGAAGCTCCAAGTCACCTGAAAACCTCAAACTGGGTTTGAGTCACTATTACCCTTCTCAGTGGTGGGCATATTAGTTAATCACTTCAAAATCTTACAGCTCACACAAGCCTTCCTTTTTCCCTTGGAAGGATTGCCATGGATCAGCTGCCTCCRGCTCTTTTTGGGAAGGCTGTGCCCTTCAATCTTCCTCTGATATTTTGATTGAGAGCTAGGGGAAGGGTTGGAGTGCCCATGAGAACCTGATGGCAGCCACGTGTCCTGTCACATGAGCTGTGCTGAGAGCTGCTCCAAATATTAATGGTCCTGTCCCCCTCCATCTCATCTGAAAAACATCTTGATGCCCAGGCTGGTCAATCCTGAAGGAAGAATAATTGCATTGCATTCTTGTTAAATCTGGCATCTTATGAGACAGAAACAGACTTTAAAACTCTTCCAACCAGCCCTTCTGCCTGGGTTGGAWGKGTTGTTGAAAGGCTCTTTTTATTACTGTTGGTTTTGGGAATCCCTGGATCACAGAGCTGTCTGTGAGGCTCTGAGCAGCAGCTCAGTCTCTTTTAGCTGCTGTTCCCAGATGGGAAGTATCTCAGGAGCCTAGCATTTTTTCMTTTTCCTGTAGGGAACAAGAGCTGCTGGGAGGAATGATTTCAATCTTGTGAGATCTGAGAGTCACTAAGCTCCAAAAGCTGCTTTTTGGAATTGTTAATTTGTTTTGGCAATAGTTCCTTGCTGTCCTAATCTTTGCAGTCCTAAGGAAGGTTTCCATCCCACCTAAATGCTCTCTTTTTCTTTGGAGAATAATTCTGCTTGACCTCTATGACTTTAAGTTATACATCAAAGATTTTTGGTGCTTTTCCCCATAGCTTAGCCAAGATATAGCAGTTCTGTTGTTCCTCAATGCACAGAAAGTAATGTCTACACTGAAATTGTATCCAAAAATTTTCTCTCCTTGTTATGGTGGGTGTTGTGGAAACCCAAGATTTGTGCCCTTGGTTTATCCYCTGGGAGGGACAGTTCTGCTCCACAGAACCTGAGGCATTCTGCCAATTCCCCACTGTTGTTTTCATCCCCTGACCTTTCTCCTGGCTTACCCYCCTCCCACCTCAAGGGTGAGAGGCAGTGGAAGGAAGATGGAGTTACAGCTTCCTAGACACTTGGCTGTTTTGTCTTTTGTACATCACTTTGTGCCTGACAGGACGTTATTATTTTCCTTCAGAAAATGCCTTGCATGCTGATCTCTGTGCATTAGCTGATCMCAACATAAATGCTTGTCCATTAATCCAATGCCTTCCTGTGTGTCTTTCATCTCCATGCTCTCCAGCATTCTCCTGTTTCACTTTTCCCCCTCTTTTGTCTTTAGCTCTGCTTAATACAATCCACCTCAGTGCCACAATTCCAGGCTACAGAAACAGGGACAGATACTGTGATCAGCCTGATTGACTCAGTTTATAAACCCACCACCTGATTCTGGAGTGCTCTGCTAAGCTCAGTCTTCATGGGACTGTGACAATGATGTTCCTTTCCACTATTTCTTTATCTGCTAACAAGAAAGGCCTATTGGCTTTTCTGCTGTTACTTTTCTGTTTGCATGTTAACTAATATGTTCCAGCTTATTTCCAGAGAATTCAACTATTGCTATTATTATTATTATTGCTATTCTACTTTCTGATGTTTTGGGTCTCTTGAGAGTGAAACTCAGTGCAAAGTAGGCTTGGGATTTCTCTGTCCTRACTTCTTTGGAGTCTAGAATTCTCAGAGTTCTCTGAGATTCTGGGCTCTCTGTGTGGGCACTGCAGAGATGTATCCACTCTAACCATCAGGCACAARGAGCTGCACCAGCTTGAACCAAAGGACCATCACAACCACTCTGGACAAGCTGCTCTRGTGTCTGACCAGCCTCACAGCTCAAGGATTCTTAAATCATGAGCTGTATGTGAGTTCATTGGTTCTTGATGGATTTTTCTTCCATTCATGGATGATGTGGTGGYTTTGGTCCATGTGAATGTTTGAGACCTGCAGAAGTGCAGTGGCCACAAGTGCCACAGTTCAGCTTTGCAGGCTGTAAGAAAATCCCCCCTTTTGTTCCACCAACCTTTTTTATTTTAATTGAAAGAAACAGCACTTTCCATCCTTTCATCTCCCTTCCCACTTCCACTTTCTGGTGGTCTCTCTCACCTCCCAGTTGCCTCTTCTCCAGGAAGAAGAGAGTTAGTTGCAATTTAACACCTTTCTCTTAAATGTCTCTGGTTCTCTACATAATTTCTGTGTGGGGGGAGAGGTGGGAGGGTGGCTCTAGTCATGCAGACACTTCAGGGTATGAATATTGAATGGTTATACAATGACTCCATGGTGGTTTCTGCATTGCCTTCTATTCCTTCCTAACAATTCCTAGGGYTTTTTYCCTGGTTATTAAYGAGCATTGGTTTYTACATTTTCACAGAACYTTTACTATTCCAAGACTCCTATCATGTGTTACTTTGTTTTACTTACATTTGTCTTTTATTTGGGATTTTTGACCAAACTYCAGTACCTGCAGTAGCCTTGGCAGAACTTTCAGTGTGTGACACTTCAGACCTGGGCTGAGTGTGAGCATGAGACATTACAGGAATGCCTGCCTGATTTTTGTCCTTTTCCTGAGAGATGGCTTGTGGTGCTCCAGGAAGGCATTTGTTGAGATTTGGAGACAGGACTTCAGAAGGAGTAGTCAAGCAGGCTACAAGGGAATGCTGTTGGTTGTGAAACATCTGGACACTGAGTCATTATGTAAAACTCATAACAAATTTTTCAGATTTCGTTATCTGAAACTCTGTTCCTGTAGCACTCTGTGTTTGCATCAGAGTGAAACTAATTAATAAACACAGATGCAAAGACTAAACAAATCCTGAAAGGTGATATTGTTACTGTGCTTACACAGCAGTCAGAGTGCCAAGTGCCATTTCCATTGTCTGGAGCAGCAGTTTGCTTGAATAATGACAWTGTTTATAAAGGTCAGTGATGCTGCTGGTGCACAAGATGTACCTGGGAGGGCCTTTTCATACTTCCCTGAACTCTGTTGCAGGACAATTCAAGTATAACAGGAATCTCTGTGTGAGCAGAGCTGAGAGGATGCTGAAATGCACCTGGGGTTATGGCAAACAGAATTCCTATTCTGAACAAAGTTTTGGGTTTTTTTTATTTTTTTTTTCCCAAGCTGTTTCAAAGGAGACTGGGGCATGTCAATGCATCCTGAGAAGTGGTTATAGCACAGAATCATAAAATCATTTAGTTAAAAAACCCTTAAAGATCATCTTGTCCAGCTTATCTGCTTAGAGCAGGGTCACTTAGAGCCCTGAATAACCTGCTGTATCTAGTTGGATTTTGAATATCTGGAAGGTTGGAGACTCCATGGTCAACTCTGGGCAACCCACTCCAGAGTTTGATCATTCTCAGTTACATACACATGCTTACATGGAATATCCTGTATTTGATTTTGTTCCACTGCTTCTTGTTCATTCACTGGATACCAGTGAGGAGTCTGGCTCTGTGTTCTTTGCTCCCTGGCCCATCAGTTGTTTATACACATTGACAAGATCCCCCCTGAACCTTCTCTTGTCCAGTCTGAGCAGTCCCAGCTTTCTCAGCCTCTCATTATGTAACAGATGTTCCATCCCTTGAGCTCTGTGGCCCTTTGATGGACTCATACCAATGTGTCAGGTTTTTTTTTTACCCCAGGGGAATTCAGACCTGGACACAACCCCCCAGCTGGGTCTCCCCAGTGCTGGGGGGCTGGCTTTCCTCTCCTGACCTGCTGCTGATGCTCCTGCTAAAGGCTGGCTTTGCTGTGAGAGCCCATTAGTGGCTCATGGCCACCTTGGCATTAGCCAGGACACCCTGATTCTTTTCTACCAAGCTGCTTTTCAGCCTGTTGTTCCTCTACATGGTGCACAGGGATGCTCCTCCCTATGAGCAGTCTTGGCATTTTCCTTTAGTTAAAATCAGTGATATTCCTGTCTGCTCATTTCTGCAGACTGCCAGGATTCCCTCTGAATGATGGAACAACCATCTGGTCTGTCAACTGCTCCTTCCTGTTCTGTGTCATCTGCAGGTGTGCAGGTGCCATGCAGAGGTTCAGAGGTGTTCCCTAGTGTTAGAAAACAGAACTCTAGCCTCAACAGCAGGAAACCTGGGTGTAGATCCCTGTCCTGACCCAAACCAGGAAAATGCAGGAGGAAAATTTTCAATCTAAGGTCTCTGAAGAGAAAAACCCCAAATAAGCAAAAACAAAACAAAGAAAAAACCCCAAAAAACCTCACAACAAACAAATCACCTTTTCTGGAGAGGGATGATGTGTGTGAATGCAGCATGGGTGTGGGATACAGCTGGGACATGAACTCAGAAACGCTCCCAGGTCTTGCAGCTTAATCTCAGCCTTTAGGCTGTAACACTGTCCTTATATGAGCACAATCCTCACTGACTTTAGCAGCAGCTGCCCCTGAAGCTGTCTGGGCCTGTGGTGTGTTTTGGTCTGCCATACAATGGGTACAAGGAAAACGTGCTCTGTGGATGTAGCTGCTGTTACAGCTGTGAGGCAAAGAGCCCTTCAAAGTCTTACTCTGTTAAAGAAATCCCTTTCTCCAACCTGTTAGTCAAAACAACTGCTCTGTRTCAAGGCAGCACAAATAGCTTTTAGCCAGAAAGCTTTTCTGGCTGCTGTTTTGCWGGGGTCTGTGTGCCCTGCCCCTCTGCTGTCCCCACACAAGGGGTGAGTGCARTACCCAGCTTCATAAATTCCACTGTCAGCTTTCTATTGTCCCTTTGTTCTTTGTTGCCAAGGAAGCCAAATATTATTTCTGTCCTTGAAAGAAATTGCAAATATGGGGAATGGCTTCAGTTAAGAGGTGGGGAGAAATACCTTTTGTCTTCTCTCTTACTGCCTTTATAGAGCTGATTTGGGTGATGTGATAGAATGGGGCTGTTCTGTCTTTTCTCTGTTAGTCAGATGTCTTTATAATTATTATTAACTTATATTCCAGACTAAGCAGTTCCCTCTCTTTGTGTATCCTTTCATCCCCTTTGTCACATCCTGAAGTGCTACTGAGTGGTCCTGAATAAAAATCAGTCTGCATTTATGCCTCTTTATCCTCGGGTTTTTTGTGACCCCTGCTACTTTGCATCCACAGGCCCATAACTTTTTTTTTCCTGGCCTTCCCATGGATATAGATGTAGGATCACCCTCAGCTGATGTTTGGAAAACTGAGGCAGGTGAAGCTGATGCCAGATGAAGTGTGCTGGGAAATCCATCTGGCCCTGTGGCTTCCAGCCAGAGGTGACCATTCTTGATCTCAGGATCAGAGAAAGGTTTGGGTTGAAAGGAACCYTAAAGTCCATCTCATTCCAACCCCCTGCCATGAGCACAGGCATCTTCCACCAGACCAGGTTGCTCAAAGCTTTCCACTTGAACACCAGGAAGGTATGGCTTGTTTAGCAGGTAGAGAGGAAACTCCTGCATTAATACTTGATCTTCAGCCCAAGGTCCAGAGWTGGTCCTGCCTTTACTCCCAAGTGCTGATTTGCTGTCTTTTCCAGGAGGAACAAGTAGTAACCTGAGGTCAGGTGACTTCAGGCTGCCTGGGCTGTGTTACAGCTTGGACTGGTGATGCTCAAGATGCCTGTCTATTSATAGTATTGTTTATATCAAATAATAAAAGAGCAATTTACCTGTGAAATCCTCGTTCCTGCTATCCTGACAACATCTATCATGGCTTAAAGTTGTCCAGTTGCWGGTGAATAATAAATTCCCTCTTGGCTAAAGTCAATGGTTTAAACAGCAGATGCTGATCTGGCAGTTTTGCCTGGTTGTGGCAGATGCATCACACACTTCTATTAAGGCAATACTTGAGGTTTGTAGCCAGGTCATCAGAGCTAGAGCACATCAGGAATTAGGAGAAACCTAAGCAAGCTTACTTTTTGATCTTCTCTTTTTTTTTTCCCCCCTCTTTTTACACCCTCTCTGAGCTCCTGTTTTTTCCTGGATTTTTTTTTTCCTTTTTGTAAGCAGGTATATGGGTTTAGAAATAATAGATCACATGAGGACATAAAGCCAGGTCACTTACAAATGGACAGYTTTGCTCAAAGTCTTTATCTTTCCTCCTTTTTACTATTTTAAGGCTACTCCCTGTTCCTTCAGTTCATGTGACCCAGTCTCCACAATCCTTCCAGCTGATTCTTGCTGTCAGGATAAACTCCTGAGACCACACTTCTTACTGACAAATGAGAGAGACTTTTGTTTTTATATGTCTACTCTAACCTGTGTCTTCTTTTGTTTTCCCTTTTTAATTTCCTTCTTTTTCCCTTACTCTGCTTTATCCTTTCACTGTTTAGCCTTTTCTATCTTGTCTCAGTCTCTACTCATTTTCTTTCCTCTCTTGGGGTTCATAAAGCTGCCAAGGSCTGGCCAAAGCAAAGAGAAATATGCATTTCACAGGCAAAGGTCATGCAGAGGGCAGCACCATAGCTCTTACTGCAGGTCCTGGGGAAAAGGATGCAAGTTTGTTYTGGAGCTGTTGCTTTCATTAAATTTGACAAATCTACCCTCAATAAGAATAAATAAATAAAATAYGGAATGTAAAGCAGAAGGAAAAGGGAGATGTGGAAATCCCAGTGCTGGAAACAAGACTTTTGCCTAACTTTTGGGTTGTTTTGGGAGAAGAGTTCTGGGAGAATTAAGCACGAGGTCTCTGGTCTGGAGGGAAATCACAAATATGGGTTCTCTGCAGTGTCTCAGCAGAGCTCATGCTCTGTGTCTGTAAGCAGCAGCTGCCYTTCCCAACACAGGCTGTGACTTGTCATCCCCCAAATGCTTTTCTGCTCTTCCACTGGAAAAATGGCCAGGTGGGAAAGCACTCCAGTGATCTGACCTCATTGAGTGTGGAGATGGCCAACCCTACCTATCATTGCACAGCACCAAATGAGAGAGGTCTGGAATTTTAGTTTGCAAGGCCAAAAAGATTCTAATAAAAATGGCCATTGTGGTGCTGAACTCCTTTTTAAAATCAGTGGGGGAGACTGCAACCTGATTGGAAGAATTTTCCTGTAGGAAAACTCTTCCCTGCCARGTTGGTATCTGCACATGTAAGTTACACTGTATTATTTGATGCAAAGTAACAGGATTTCAGATTTGCTCTCTGGGATCACAAGAATTGTTCAGCATTTTCACCTGCCAGTTGAAATCTACATTTTYCAGGGATGTGTGGTCACTGTGGGAGCCCCAGAGCTGGCTCCTGGCACTGTGTGCAAAGCACTCACATCTGCTGGTGATGGCTTTAGCAGCAGCTCCCRTGGGGTTATGCACTTTTGCCTTCCCTCCTGCCTTTTGCCCCAGTCTAAATAAATCTGCCACTGCCCTGTACTCACAGGCTTGTCAGAATAACATCTTCTGAATGGGCAGAAAGCTGCTTATTCAGTGTTGGTGTTTCTTAGTCCTTGTCAGATTGTCATGGCTGAGTCCTTGATTTGCTTAAAGGATTGGTSTGTGTGCATAAAGTCTTGTCTGTCACTTGTGTGGTCAAATAGCCAGTTTCATTGTCCCACTGTGATGTGCTGTGCTTTCAATTTGGGTGGCAGCAGGATACTTCCCTGTCACTCCCAGTAAAGCTGTGGGCAAAGGCCAGGTTGATTTTTAGGCACAACTTCTGCTGAGGCTCACAGAGAATGGCTGATTTATAGTTCCTTGCTGCATGTCCTGGTACAAAAACAAGCCCTGTCCTCTGGGTTTTGGTTTAAATTGGACCTTTCCCAAACTCCCCAAATTGCTGCTCTGTCCCTCACTGTCACACTGTGTAGGGACATGAAGGAGCTGTTACAGACCTTACCAGAGATAAACATAGTGTGCTTTCATGAGAGATACCAAATATTTCCTATTTCCAGAGAAGATTTGGGACCAAATTTTCTTTGCTGTGTGGTGAACTGGTAAATCCCATGCTTTCTGAATACTAGAGATAAAAACAGGTGCATTCATTGGGCATAAGGGTGCATCAGGGGGCTGCTGTCAGGCACTGTGCTTGCCAGCATTGACTTCTGGTATAGCTGAGGGCCCACGAAGGGATTTGATGGAGACAGAGGTGACAAATGACACMTTTGATTTCAGGAATTTTAATCTCTGGACCAGAAGGTGCAGASCAGTTATCAGCCTCTTGCCCTAAGACATAGTGATGCTTCTAGGAAAGGCTGRGTATGGGGACAGATCCTGTTTGAGCTCTTAAACCTGGCTGCAGAAAGACAGCAAGCTTTGGGATTTTTTTTAAATTTTTTTTTTTCTTAGCTAGGCTCTTTCCATTTGCATTTTARTTTTGTAATTATGTTGATTTTCAAGGTTGAATTTTTTATAATACTTTATCACCTGAAGAAGTGGAATCAAAAGGACTTTATTGTGAAAATGCAAGTCCAAATGAACACCAGTGAGATTTTTATACATGAGGAAAGGTGCATTGGTAGTTATGCATGCATCATGAAGTGTTATATGGGTATAATTATGGCAGTCTAATTATATCACTGTAGTTTTGCTGTTAAAAATCTCTTGTATATAAATCACCCAGATAAAACTGTCCTTTGAATAAAATAAATCTGTTATAACTTAATTTAGGAGGGCTGCATGGCCGTGGTGGTGTAAGTTCTTTATTGCTACTTAGAATGCAATGGCAAGGCCAGAGTGAGCAGTGCTGTGATTTATGTGTGGGATGACTGTGTTTTGGAAAGGACTTGGTTCAGAGCCARGGAGAAGGAGCCAGTTGAAGCTGCTCAGGAAGTATCACTCATGCAGTTCCCTC
Organism: Alauda arvensis; assembly: GCA_902810485.1. Classification (NCBI taxonomy): domain Eukaryota; kingdom Metazoa; phylum Chordata; class Aves; order Passeriformes; family Alaudidae; genus Alauda; species Alauda arvensis. Next base: position 1,076,068 of record CADDXX010000239.1, read on the forward strand.
AGCTGTAAAGTGATGACCTTAAGCCTCACTGCAGCTGTATCTCTGGGATGAAATAGTGCCCAGCTTGTCACAGTGCATGCATTGACCTTTTGGGGACTGTTGGAAGTATAGTCTTAAGTCTCTGTCCAAATCACAGCCCTCATTCTCTGAGTACTGAACAAACCCCATAAGGCTTCCCAGGATGGCCTGGTTTTGCTATAAGATGTATTTTATGAATTTGATTGCACTATGTACAATACACTTTATGTATTTGACACATAATGCACACTACTGCAGGTTATCCTTTTTTTTTCAATTAAAGGAAGACATTAATATTTATAATGCTGTAGCACTACCATATTACTTATACCATATATTAATATTAATGAAGTTATGAAGCTATTCTAACAAAGTGTTCTAAGAAGTTTAGTACTGCAAAAAGTGAACTCCTCAGTTGTAGTGGGGACTTAAACTAGGTAAAATATTCTGCAAAGTTGCTTGGTTGTTTAAATGCACATGTATGCAAATGCCTAAATGTATATTTTGTGTACACACACAAGGAATTTTCAGTGAGAAGGGTTAGGAGCTGCCAAATCTGGCAGCCTGATAGAGGCAGAGAAACAGCAGCCCTGTGTCCCCAGCTGCAGGCAGCTGTGGTGCTGAGCAGCTGCTCCTGACAGTGTGGCTGGGTCAGGCCACTGGGATCTCAGGCAGAAACACTTGGCTTCCAAACAGCACCAGTGGCCTCATCCTGCTCCCCTCTCCAGCTCAGCAGGATGAAAGCCTGTTAGCAGGAAATCTGCACACACATCCAATGTGGATCCTCTGAAAACTGGCCCCAGAGGGTCCATGTGGCACTCGGGTCTGTGATCCCCACTCACCTCACACAGATGGGAACATGCCAAGGGGCTCCTTTGTTGATTCCTGGTCTTCTTGTAGCTGTCCTGGACCTCCTGTAGGCAGCTCAAAGCCTCTCTGGTCTCAGCAGTGTTTGTCTTGTCCCAAAGCTTTCATTCTAGTGGCCAGCCAGCCCAGCTTGCCAGCCAGGAGTGGTCACAGAGGCACCCACACACTGAGCACACCACCTCACTCCTGTGGCTGGCAGGACACATCCATGGACACTGAACTGTGGCTGCTGTCACCTCCATGCATCTCATGCGCACAGATCACTGGAAGAGGCTTAGATCTGAAACAAGGGAGCAGGAATTAGTAGCTGGAGAGAGGGTTGCAAGCTGGTGAAGTCCTGGTGCAGCACTCTCCAAACAAATTCTCTGTACTGGCACATTTCTTGCAARATTGTGGCTGCCTGCAACCATACAGAAAAGCAAATGAGTTTTTTTTAGAAATTCCTGAAATCCAAAAGAAGTGGGTGGTCAACACCTTGAATCACCAGTCATTATGTGGTGCACAATTCCAGGAGAAACACTGACAAGCAGGAGGAGGATGGTTTGAACCTGGAGCACGTGGCACAGGAGGGGTGGTGGAGAAGAGAAAGCTAAGCAGCATCCAGATACTTCCCGAAAATGGCTACACTAAACCAAAGCTGGGCTCCTCTCAGAGGTGCAAACTAACAAGGCAGGAGGCAAGAAACACCAGTTGTGACAGGGGAAATGATGAGCACTTATTTAAAAGAAATTGAAAAGAATTTGAATGATAGAGGTGGTGAAGCCCCAGCAGAGGTGCCTCAGGGGCTGGGGAATCCCTGTTGTTGGCAGCCCTTGCTCAGGGCTAAAGAAGATGCTGAGCAGCTTGATTTCACTTTGATATTGGCCCTACTCCAARCAGCAGTTTGGGCTGGGTGATCTACAGGAAGGCCCTTCCAGGATAAATAGTCCCTGATTCAAGGAAAAAAAAAAAGAAAAAAAAAATTAAACTCTGTCCATTTGTCTTTTCAAAATGTTGGAATATCAGAAAAAATTAATCTCCATAGCTCTAAAGGCTTTTATAACTTGTTTTAGAAAAAAGTAAACTCTCAAGAAACTATGGACTTAAGGAATAGTCAAGGAAAATCATCTAAGATATTCAAACAGCAAAAAAGATTTTTGTATTGTATGTTTAGACCAGTTTTTTGAAGTTCTAGACCAAAAATACTTGCAATTGGAGTTCCTTTTTTAATTCTTCAAAGTAATTCCAGCTGTCTGTGGAAAAGCTGTAGTGTTTTATTAAATTTTGTTGGARTTTAGAGTTAGGGAATTTAAGGGAATCACTAGCAATACTCCTCAGTAGTATCTGTGTAATATTCAAGCCTGCAGAATTAAAAATGACTCTGTTTTTATTCCTGCCACCCCTACCCTTCACCAATCTAACTTCCAGCAGTACTTTCTCATCCCTACACAAACCTGGGAGAACTATGACACACTGATCAGCATTTACAAAACCTTACCTTGTTTAGCCTTGAAATGCTGGCACTCAGCCGCAGTTCCAGATTCTCTTTTCTTTCAAAACTATTTTTCTGAGTTAACACTGGATGCTGCTTGGAGCTGTAGCTGAGGGACAGAAGATCAGACAGTGGGTGGGGAACTGTTGGCTTAAAATAAAAATATTTTGCTGAATGTGCTTACGAGATGTTCAGATTTGTTCAGAGGTATCTGTGGTGTCTGAAAGGTGAAAGGCTTGGGGAGTAGCTGAACTGAAAGCAAATCTCTCTGTAGAAGGATTGTAATAGCMCATTTCAGTCTCCAGCATTAGTCACAAAGCAAAACAAACCCTACTTGTCTGTGCTGGGCTGCTCTGTGGTTTGAGAGCTGCTTTTGCTGCTACAGCCAYGGGATTATCAGCAATGCCTGGTATGAAATGCATCCATTGAGCTCCCTGCTCTGGCTTCMAGCCTTGCCTGGGGTCACCTTTCAGCCCTGTTGGCCCATCCTCGTGGCTGTCACTCACTCCCCTGGCTCAGCWCTGTCTCTGTGAGATGGTACCAGCATCAGTGCTCTGCCCACAAAGGAAAAGCTGAAATCCTCCTGTCCACAGCCTGCCTGAAAACCAGTCTGCTTTAGGGGTTGTCTGAACTCCAGAAAAGTATCTGATTAAGGGATCTCCTGGGAAAAAAAAGTTCTGTTTCACATTCAGTGTCTGTGTAGCATCTGCAAGAAAACTGAGGAAATTAGAAGAAAATGGCAGCAGAGACTGAAAAAACCATATGGATTTGGAAAAAAAGCAGATTAAAAATTAAAGAATCTGTGTCAACCAGCAACAAGATAATACTTAATTSACTAGCAGTTAATTGCAGTGACTCCATGTGTTTCAGATATTGGGAAATCACTTATTTCTAAGTATAAAGTCCTTTTTTGTGTTTATGAGGTTGATTTGTCTCTATGATATGTGTGTACTCCTGTATTTGTAACCACAAGAGCTCAAAATGGGATATTTTAGGAAGACATTACAATAGCTCGGATATAGTTTGATGCAGATGTTTGTGAAGCTATGGCTTTAATTATATGTAGTAGTTCATTAACCATTAGAATCCTTTGAATGTTCTTGTAATTTATTAGAAGTTTTGGATCACATCCAAACTGTAAAAAGAGTTAGTTCTATTGTGATTGTCTCCATTCTCCCAGCACATTCCTACAGAGATGTTCCCTGGTGRAAGCTTAAATATCTGTTCTGAGGATTGGCAAGCTGTGCTATGTGCCTTRTCCAGCAAAACTAGAACTGGTTTTAGTGGGAGCAGGAGGAGAAAACTTGCTGGTTTGAGACAGTCATGGTTAAAGGGGATAGGGGAAGGAGTGTGTGCTCTACTGTTGTCATAGAACAGACTCATGGACTCATAGAATGGTTTGGGTAGGAAGGGACCTTAAAGACCATCTCATTCCAACCCCCTGCCATGGACAGGGACACCTTCTACTATCCCAGGTTGCTCCAGGCTCTGTCCAACCTGGCCTTGGACACTTCCAGGGATKGAGCAGCCACAGCTTCTCTGGGCAACCTGTGCCAGGGCCTCACCCCCTCTCACAGTGAAGAATTTATTTTTAAGAGGAGACTTTTCTAGTTTAAAGCCATTCTGTCTTGTCTTATGACTTTGTGCCCCTGTGAAATGTCCCTCTCTGGACTTGTGGCAAAGCCCCTTTATTTACTGGAGGCTGTATTTTCCTACTTCTGGATGGGRTGGAAGCTCTWATGCCATCTGTGCTGTTGTGAACTGCTCCATCAGCTGCTTTGGTTTCCAAAAGGAAGGGCTGTAACTCCATGGGAGTAATAAAGGAGGATGTTTAGAGTTACAGTTCCTGTAAAATGGTGATATTCTGGATGAAGCTGTTCTAGTTCTTATTCCTCTATATGTGTTAGGTTTTAGAACTGACTGCTGGGTGGGGAGGCAGTGGTTCAAATGGTTCTTGGGAACTGACATTGCTGGGAGGGACAAAGTTACAGTTAGCATTAAGCATTGTGTTCTGTGAGTAGTGTAGAGTAATTGCTGATTACTGATAGCAGGCAAACCCCACACTTTGGAAAAATAAATTGTAAGTGGTGTTCGAAGGGAACATTTCCCTCTTTTTTTGAGGGGAAAAATGATCTATCTTTTTTGTAATGAATTTTTTTGGTTGTTTATTCTGTATCCAGAGTGTAAATCCCTGCTTTGCTGGTCAGACTGGTTTTTTGAATTAAGGAGATATTTAACTCTGGAGTTCTATGTGTTGATTTACTTTGGGAGTATAAAAGCCCAYCATCAAAGATTCCACATCCTTGACACAATCCTTAAGAAAAGAGTAGTGCTAATCCCAAAATATTTTCAGATTGTTTTTGTTTTCCCAGGTTTTCAAAGCATGAAACATTTCTAAAAGGTTTGATGGGCTTAATTCTTTCAATTTCTTTGTTACTTTTATCATGTTTTCAAATGAAAGACATGCTTTTAAAGAAAAGCTCAAATTTCCACCTGCTCTAACATTGTCTTACCCTGGAATACAAGTGCCATTGAAGTCCTCAAACACCTGCCATGGGCTTCATGTTTAAGTATTTCATTCAGCAAAGAGAAGTCTGAGTAATCCCTCCCTGGCAGCACATGTAAGAGTGAAAAAGGTTACTTGGAGACTTGTTACCAAAAATTCAACAAGGCTCCTGAAAATAATTCAGATTYTGGATTACTGAACCATGAATCAATGGATAATGAAATGCCAACACTTTCAAAAGAACTACCAGTGAAATAGTACACATCTGACACACTTAAAGAAGAAAAAGCAATAATTTTCTCCAGCCACTTCCTTTTGCACTTTGAAGAACATCATCTCCTCTGTGACCATCCCTGTGCCTAAYCCAGYATCTGCTCTCTGACAGTGGTCAGTGCCAGATGTTTCAGACATTGTGCTTTGTTTATTATGAGCCAGTCACCATCAAAGCATTCAACCCCTTCAATATCTTGAGCTTGAGTGAACTCAAGCTATTTTGAGAGGGCTGATGGAAGATGAGAGGAAGGAGCTGTTTCAACAAGTGATCTGCACTAATTGCAGGGGCTGAAACCTTCCCTGATCCTGAACTGGCAATGTGAAAGGCATTGCTGCAGGAGGCTGTTCTGACAGAGTAGTTGAATATTCAGAGTAGATAGTAGAGTCCTGACTGCACTTTGGATGTATTTCTCTGTCTCCTTAATAGGGTGGCCTTGGGGAAAAGTCCTAATGCACTGGAGTAACAGCGTGGAAAGTGCATTTCAATATTTTGTGTTGTATTCYGATTCTGTTTGTGGTTTGCTTGCCCTGATGGCCATCCTGCTTAGTTGCCTTACTTTTGAGGGAGAGCTGGACTAGTTCCAGGTGTGCAGCACCCCCAGGGTGTGTATCCTACCTGGAAAGGAAGTCCACCCCAGTAGTTCATTTTGTCCCAGAGTGCTTCCTTGAACAAGTGAAATAAAGGCACTGAATTAAATAGTGCTTTTTCCTGCACTGATGCAGCCCTGTCACTCACTCTGATAACTGGGGCTGTGTCTCAGCATTTTTTTCATGAGCAAATGCTGCCCCGGGGACTTGGAAATGAATATGCTGATTTGAGTAAATATTTATTTGGCACACACCTCGAGGCACTGCAGCAACAGARCTGTTAAGTAAGAACTGCAGGCTAAAATKTAGAGAAATCAGAGAGCTGGCCCAYAGTGGCAGCTTGAATGGTGAAGCTGAATTACTGTGTGTTGGTTTTCTCTAAGAAGAGTAATTGTATTTGTTTTAGACACCTTGAAATTTGTTGAGACTTTGAGGTCTTTCACAGCACTCCTGAGCTAGGTTTTGGTGTTGGCATGGAAGAAGAGTTATTCCCAGTACAAGGTCTGGATATGGGTCATCTAAAAGTAAAAAAATGAGGAAAGTGGGATCTAATAACTGTTTTAAAGTATCTAAAGGTAAACAAAATGGAACCAGCCTTCTCTCTGAAAGGTTTCACTCTGACAGTTGTTAAGTGTTGGCACAGGGTGCTCAGAGAGGTTGTGAGGCTCCACCCTTGGGGATGTTCAGAACTGGGAAAGCTGGACTGAATTGGCCTTGCTTTGGACAGAAGGCTGGACTAGATGACTTGCAAATGTAGCAACCTAAGTAATTCTGTGATTATGGGTCACCAAGAGAATAGTCATTATTCTGGAAAAACAAGTTTTAGGTTCCTTTTTAGGAATTTATCCAGGGATTGTTTCTTTTAATTGCTTTGTCTCTTTTCTCTATTCTATCTCTTAAGAGTATAGCAGCAGCCATCCCACCATGCCCTCTCTGTATTTCTCCACACAGGAAGAGGAAGATAGGGCCAGGCATTGTGGGGTGGTTGCATGCAGGCTTGTGTTGGTGGCAGAAGTGGGAAGGGGACTTTCAAACCCACTGCAGAGAGGAGATCTGTGGGGCTGAATGGAACCATGGCTGACACTGACACAGGACCCGCTGTAGTGTTCCCTGTGTGGGTGAATCCATATCAGCAACAGGGAGGCTTCCCTGAGTGTGGCAAAGTCAGGATTGTTTGGGAGTTCCCATGGCAACCTGACTGTAATCAGCCCTTTTGACTCAGTGTGATTTTAATGAGACTTTGTCCCCCTGCTTTATTCTTGTCAACAGCTTCATTATAGTGGATAACATAATCCTCAGAAACAAAGAGGGATTTGGTTCTTTGCAGTGTTTTCCTTCTAAAAAGACTGTGACTGTGCAGAATTAGAGAGAAAGCAAAGCTCTGAGGAAGTGCCAAAGGCCTAGAACAGAAGGTGCAGCCAGAAGAATTAAAATGGTGTAATGTGAAAGGAGATCAAAGATGTGACTGGTGTGCCAGGATGGTATAACACCTCATACAACCAATTGTACCCCAACTTTCCTCTTAGTGCATTTGGGCCTTTTTGCCCATGACCACTAGTTTATAGGGAAAGTGAGGCTGGAAGGGATTTCTGTTCTCCAGTCTAACCTGCTGCTCTAGAATGTCAGACCAGGTAGCTCAGGGCTTTATCCAGTAATGYCTTGAAAACTTCCAATAAYGTRGGCTTCACAGCTYCTCTGGGCAAGCTGCTCCACTGCTTGACTGCTCTCTGAAGGAGTTGCTCCATAGATCTGGTCTAAAACTCTCTTTTTTCTTATTGTGCCTGTTATTTATCATTYTCCTAACGTGAAGAGCCTGGCTCCATCTCTTTGATAGCCCCATAGTAGGTACTGGCAGGCTGCTGTTATTTTCCCCCAAAGATGTCTCTYCTCCAGGCTGAAGAAGCCACTTCCTGCAGGGAAAGTGTTCCAACTTCCAGCCTTTTTGGTAGCTTTCTGTACTCACTGCAATTTATTGAAATCTGTGTATTGGGGGGCCAAAAAATTGCATGTGGCATCTAGATTGAGTCTAAATGATGAGTCTGGCTCAGCTGCATTTCCTGTAAACTTGACAGATATGCTGATGTCAGTAAGTTGTATGATTCAACTCAGAGTTTAGAGCATCCTAATGTTGCTTCCACTGAGGATATGAAACATGGCTGAAGGTCAAATCACCAAGTGTCCCTGATCTCCCTGTCACTGTGTCTCTCCTTAGCACCTTTGTGAGATGAGTAATAAAATCTGCATCCCTCACTGCCTGTTATTTGGTGCTTGTTGGCTGCACTGCTGTAAATCACCTAAATGTTAACTACCTTGCACTAATGATGGTTTTTGTCGTGGTTTTTGCAGGTTACATATCACAGGTACTAAAGAATTACAGTGACCATGCCTGTGATGGAGAATATGTGTCCCTGAGATGTCCCCACAGAACCACCATCAGCATCCAGTCTTCTTTTTATGGCCGGATCGTGCCGAGCCATCAGCTGTGTCCTTCCCGCTATCCCCACTCCTATGCAACTCTCATTAAAGAAGATGTTGCCTGTTCAGTTGGCACTTCTCTTCAGGTATTGTTAAAATGCATTTCTTAATTTTGAATTTCACTTTCCCTTGGCCAGGCAGCAGCTCTCAGTGTTGGTGCTGCACAGAGCTGTGTTAAGCAGGGCTCCCCAGCACGGGAGCTCTGACATCTCACACAGCTTAGTGGATAATTCATCCTTGTAGTTTAGATGATGGGGAATTTCTTAGCTTTCCTGCAACTCTAGTCAGTAACAGCTCAGGAATGTGGTTGAAGGAGAATTGCTCTTCAGGGCTGCATTATATCTGGCTTAGTTTGAAGAGCATTATTTTTATAGTTTTCCTCCCCAATTATTAGCTTTTTCAACACATTCAGAAATTGCTGTAGYATTCTTTTTGCTTTAGATCCTATTTCAAGAGGCTTTTACTTTGGTAACTTGAAACCCAGAGAGAATCCTTGGCTCTACTTCTTATGGCTCATTGGCTCTTGGGTCACTGTAAGTGGTCGTACATCACTTAAACATGCAACATCCCCCAGTTGTTAACCAGCTCTGACCATTTGTGTAGGGAAAGTTGTCTCTGTGTATTGTCCCAAGAGCACATGTGATGTCAGGAAATCAAAGGATTATTTGGAAGGTGCCAGTAGGAACAACTAAAATTAGAAACATGAGTTGGCTGATGTTGAGATGAATAGGTTCTGCTCCTGGGTGTTGAAGCAAGCACAGTTTTTTCCAAGTGCTGGGTTTGGGACCATGAACACTTTTGGGCAAAGCTCTCAGTCATCCAATGTGTTTGTGGCTTAGAATCAATAATAACTCATAATAAAAATTTATAGCAGACTAGATTAATGAACCTACAGGGTTAGTGAGTAATTTCTTTTATAATTTGGCTAAAGGCCAGAGTTTTCCACATCACTTCTTGCTCTTGCATCCAGGTTTTTTAAGAGACGTTTACGGCATTTTTAAAAAAGTTGATGTGAGTGCTTTGGCTTCCAAGTGCCAGTGGTAAGTTTTTGCACAAGGTTGGTCTTTGGCTGTAGTGTAACTCTTAAGCTGGCAGATTTGAAGTTGCTCTCATGACACTTCCACTGCACAATAAAGGACAGAGCTGCAGTATGGGAGGATGTGGTCCTTATCAGTGAGGGTTTTCCCAGATAYGATAATAAAAGTTCATAATGAAACAGAAAAGAGGCTGTTGTGTTCTTTAGCGTGGGAGAATCTGGAGAGAAAGCTTTGGCAGAGGCTAGCCTTCCTTTCTTTTATTGATTTACTGAAAAATTTACTTGCAACATTTCATTTACCAAGGTGATTGATAGCTGTGAGCATTGCCTCAACCCTTGTGGGTGAGTGGCCCACTTAAGGCATCTGGAAGAACTTGAAAAGAGGGAAGCTATTACCCTGGGCTTTCCATTTCATGGTTTTATGTGTAGGAGGGATCGAAAARAAATCCTTACCTGCCTCTCTTAGCTTTTTATACACTCAGACCTGTTCCCCATTAGCTTTGCCTTCAGTACTTAAGTGGCTTGTAATTCCCAGTCCCTGTTTGTCAGAGTGAGAATTGTGTTCCCTGTAGGTAGTTCTGAAGGAGATCCCTTGTGCAGTACATTTATCACAAGACTGAGACCAAAACACTATTATTGACCCATTTTTGGGGATGCAGATGTGCTGGGAAAGCATCTKACATTCTCTCTTCTGCCACAGATTTCTTGGGACACCTCTGGCAAGTTGYTGAGTCTTTTTGGAGAAGACTCCACAGCCCCTTTGGTGCCCCCAGATGTGGCTTTGATCCTTCCATGCATTGTGGTTGCCCAGTGTAGGAAGAGTCTGAATGCCAGAGATGAATCTCATCTTCTCTCTCAGTTCTGGAGGGGGTGAGGCCTCTCTGAGGGGTAAGCCAGGAACTCCACAAGTTGAATGGCAAGCTGCCTGCAGCTYGCTGGTAGGAAATGCATGGATGTAGGAAAATTGGAAAGCTGTAGACAAGGAAATTGCGTGTATTTTTGTGGTTTTGCAACTCAGATATATGATTGCTACAGGCAGGACCAATTGTGTGTGTATTCTGGTTGTCAGTAATTGAAAAAGTCAGCCAAACCAAACCCTTCAAAACTAAGTATATAAAATCACTGTGTCTAATCAAACCCATGACTGTATAAATTTGCTGCTTTTCTGGAGAGCAGCCTGGGGGGAGTGTGAAGGGCATTTATTAACTCTGTTCCCTGCAAACACTAGCTGTGTGTATAAACTCCCATTTCGAATCTCTCTCCACTGTAAATGTCCAGTTCAGACATTGTTTCTGTGTTAAAAAGGGAAAAGAAAGARTTGATTACGCTGAGACAACCACTAYTAATTCAGCTTTATGTGATTGGCTGCCAGGATTCCTTGCTTTAGTCACTTGTTTTTCTTTGCAATGAACTACAGACCACCTGGGAGAGTATATATGAGACATTAAGGCAGTGACCCCAGAKGAGACATTTCTGTTGTTCTAACACTGTAATGTCAGATTCAGTGGGAGCTTTCCAAAKGCACAAAGAATTTGGACATTCGTAGAATCATCACAGATTCCTAGAATGGTCTGGGTTGGAAGGGACCTTAAAGATCACCTTGTTCCAACCCCCCTGCCATGGGCAGGGACACCTTCCACTAGATCAGGTTGCCTAAAGCCCCATCCAATATGGCCTTGAACACTTCCAGGGATGGGACAGCCAGAACTGGGCAGTCTGTTCCAGTGCCTCACCACGCTCTGAGTAAAGAATTTTTTCCYAATATCTAATCTAAACTTACCCTTCCTCTCCTCAAGGCTTTCCCCCTTGTTGTATGACTGCACACTCTTCTTGTAAGCCCCTTTACGTACTGGGAGGATGAATTCTGGATCAGCATTTCTGATGCCACTTGTTTTCAGCAGTGAAACACTCTAGGTCTGTATGTCTAATGGTTGGCTAAAATGATTGCTTATTACCAGAAAACTGTATTACACTTTACAGCTKATTACCTGCAATTTTCTCATTTTGMTAAATTGGCAGAAAWTAAAACCACACCTTATTTSTAAGGAAAACAGAAAACCCTGGAGAGCTGCTTAATTTGTTGTGCTCCTGCCCCCCTGAAACTTATCAAAGATGTTAAGGGCTAACTTATCTCTTCATATGCACAGGTACTGAAATCAGCAGATAGATGCTGTCTCAAGGGCAGTATTTTACTCTGTCACTTGTTTCCCCAAGAGGAGCTGTGCTTAGAAGGTGCTCTGGAGCTAATCCTGACTCTCCTCAGGAAGAACAGCTGATCTGGGAGGGGCCTGTGGGCATGGCCTGTGCCCTGGATCTCTTTCAACACCCTCCAGGACAACCAGTCCTTGGTGACAAGAATCACTAGTGCTGCTGATGTGSTATTTCCTTTTGTCCTTTGGGTGAGAGAGACAGGACCTCTGCTGCCACCATCTCCCCTCCAGCAGCCCTACAAAAGGGAGCAGATTCCTTGCATGCTGACCACAGGATTCCCTGAACTGTTCCTCCCCTGGTTTTTTAATTTTTACCCACCAGGAATGTTTCAATGAAAAAAAAAAAGGACCTGACCTTTCCTCTGATGGAAAGATGAGGAGATGACTGCTGTTGCTGTTTCCAGAGTGGATTTAGTTTTTTCCAGTTATTCTGGATTAAAAGTAAAATACCAAGTAGAAGGAAACATTCCCAACTGCTCCAGCTTTCTTGGCAGGCCAAGGACAGTGGCTCCTGACATGTCCAGTCACCAGAYATTGCCTGGTCCCACTGATGTCACAAACCTAAGTGGTCTCAACAGGAATGAGAAAGGGCCCTTTCTCATGATTCTGAACATCTGTAAGATGATGTTGGTCAGGGGGGATGAAGGAAGAAATTGGTAGAAAGGAAGAATAATGGYCACCACTGGGAGGAGACCCCATTGTTATATTGCATATTAGAACTCCACAGTTTCTAGGCAGTTTGAACAAGGAAGGTTCAAAGAGCAGTGTGGGCAACACTTTTTCAGACCACAYGAATTACTTTGCAGAGGATGGTGAGCAGTGAGCTCAGGGTCCAGAAGAGGTTCCTGCACTGCCAAAGTTGCTCTTAATCACAGAACCAAGGGCTGCTTCATTCATGAATCTTGCCTAAGCTGAAATAGAACTCTCTGGCAAGTGGCTCCCCCAGCTGATTATTTGCARGTGGAACTGTTGGATGCAGAGGTCACAGACAATCTCTAAATTGCTGTGTCTTTGAAACCTTTGGCTCGACTGAAAGAGCTCATCAGGGCAGAGTGATTGTCCTGCAGGGGAAGAGGCACTGGAGGCAGAGGTGGCCAGTGCAGCCTGTCTCCCTGATGAGGCAGGACTGCTCCCCGGGGTGTAAGCCTCCTAATGCTTTGTTTACCCTAAATTTAAACTTTYCAAGTCATGGAGCTTCCATCATTGCCACTAAGACCCTGCTTGACAGTGTAATGGTTTGCTTCCAGGGAGGTTTTTTCCACTTTGTGTTTTAAGCTTTCCCTTTCTTTAATCCCATGACTTTTGGTTATGCATCCTTTTGTATTTCTTCAGCTTAGACCTCCTCTCCCTTTGAAGCTGACCCTGCATACAGATTAAGTTTCCTACTGTGAGGAAATGTAGGTGATGTTAATTAGGTGATATTTGTAATGCAGCTTTTAYCAGGTCCTTCTATTTGGTGAACATGTTGCTGCTTTTTGTGAATTGCTGCTTCTGGGCTCTTTCAAGGCCCTGCTAGAGGAGCACTGGTGAATCCTGCTGGTGTTTTAACATCCCAGCCCAGCACTGTCTGCTCTTCTGTCCTGCCTGGCATTTACTACTCCCATAGCAGAGCTGGTGACAGGGAATGCATGCCCAGTTTTCAGTTCTTTATTTCACAGACTGGTGTGTTTAAGAGAATCACTAAATATGTGGGCATAATTCCCTCCTGCTGACTCTGCTGCGAGCACTGCAAGGTCCATGGGAGAGTGATAAGAGATAGCAGAGCACTAAAATCTGCCATAGGTCAGGATTCTCTGATCTCTTCTTCAAGTGATGCACAGATGGAATTTGGGCAAAGCTGAAGTAATTCCTAGTGGAGCAGGTTAGAAATGTGGCATGATGAAGCCATAGGCAGGTCACCTGCACCTCATCAGCATGGATTTCACTTCCTCGTGTAGTCTGTGCTKTCCTGTTGCTGGTTCTTGGAAAATCTTCTTGCTCCATGGACTTCAGTGGTTTGCATGAATGGAGATGAATGTTCAGTGCTCAAAAACAGGACATGTAAATAAGTTTTCAACTTGAAAGCACTAAGTTTATGGCATGTTTTAAAGTATTACCAGTGTCTAAGGCTACATAAGAGTATCAAAATTCAAATTAAATTATGAATTCATTGTGCTGTAGGGAGAGTGCCTGCTGCCTTGTTTGTTGYATTTACTTCCCATTGCAAAAACTCTGAAGGTGCACCAATGTAAGTGCTGGTGTAACTCCACCATCATGGCCATGCCTGGACTGAATTTGACCTAAAAATGCTTAAAATTACCGGTATCTTCTTGCATAAAGTTCCTAGTACAAATCTCTGTCCATCTTCATTTGACTGCACATGGCTCTGATACATTCATGTAGCTTGCCCTGGGAGTTACTCTCCCCAGCAGCACACAATTTGGGTAATTATTTAGTAGGGCTCTTCTGTGTAGTTTCATGCATGACTGACATGCCCCCCAGCCATCCTTATGGCCCTTTGAAGATGGAGGCTGCACAGGGAGCAGCCCCATGGCAAAGTCCTCCTTCCCTTTGCRTTTCACCATTGGCTTCTCTGGCTCCAAAGTTTCACCCTAAGCRTGTTGAATCTCTGAACTGCTCCCAGGGACCAAGAACTGAGACAAGTTTAATTGCCTTGGGTGTTAAGTTCAGCTGTGGTTTATTTTAAGTGTGCAGGGGAAGCACTTCTTGAAGGGTAATTTGAAGAGACAGGCTAAAACCGAGCACACCCTTGGGAATGGCTGGGGATGGCCTCCTTGCAGAGCTCMCATCCAGATCCTCATTTAAAGGGTTGTTATCTAATGATCACAAGCAATTACTTAGCTAATGAGCACAACAAAATGAGCACGAGAAATGTGTTTCATCTGCAGTGGCCACTAGAAAGACATGATTTTGAGCTTGGGGCTGCCCTTGCTTTAAGACCCGGGTCACCRCAGGGAGATTAATCCAGGGCATAAATCACAGGGGTTAGATTAGTGTTTGTTTTACTYGAATTCACTTTTCTTGCTCTCTTATCTCCTCTAAATCTTGCAGCTTCTTAGCTCAGCCATGAACCAGGGAATGGAATGGGTTTAAACAGCCACAGCTTCCCTCCTGAGCAGTGGCTGTCAGCCCTCAGGCCTGATTTACRACTGTAAGGCAATTATAAAATGGCGCAGTGCAATTAATGTGTCTTCCCTCCCCTTTCATGCCAGACAGGAATTCCTGAAATCCTCTTCCACCTTCCTCAGCTGGAGTGATTTTTATAATATAGTCTAAACTGAAGTGATTTTATTTGGCTGTAGACAGGGATCTACCAGACCTGGAGACATAAGGAGCTGATTTTACACCCCAGTTAGGAACAGTTCTGTGGGTCCATTGCTATTCCTGTGCAAGTCCAGATTGTTTGTGGGCCTCTTTCTGGTTGGCTTTGTGGCTGTTTTCCCACCTTTTCAGCTGACAGTGACAAGCAGAACAACAAGGAAAACACAGAATGAATTGCCTACATTTTTCTGTCCATTGAGCAAAAACCACATGAGCTCAAGGCATTCCCTCACCACCACATGAATTCCCAGCTTTCCTGGTGTCAGTCTAGCTGATCATCTGCAAACACTTCAGAAAAAACATCTGACATCTGCCAGAGCTCTGATACTGCCTAGATGTCTGATTTTTGASAGTAAGGCCAGAAAGCCAAGGTCTTGGCTTCTGGTAAACACCAGAACCCCTGGACCAGCAGGGAACTCTACTTTTGGGGGATCATCTGGTCACACATGTTCTGCAGAGTGTTTTAGAAGATGCTGGTACATAGCACATGCTGATGAAAGCAGGGAAAGAAAATTTCTGTGCATATAAAGATAGGTAAAAATTATAAAAATTATACGTGCAAATTTTTAACTTAAGACTGATGTAACARCATTTTTTCAGTTTTTAATCAAGAAGATGCACCATCAATTACATCTAATTTTCTCTGCATTTTTTCCTGGTGTATTTCACTGAAGATTGAACATATTTTTTTTTTTATTTTGTTCTTTATGGATGTATTTCATTATGCATAATACATTACTCAAACAGTGTACTGGAAATCAGAAATCTTAATAATTTTWAAAATATTTTCAGGAAAAATGTTGCCCTTTGGGAGAGGTAAAATAAAATTGCATGAATGAAAAGGAAATATTGATTTCCTTCCCCCCCATGAAACGTCTCAGAGTTGTGGCTATTGTCAGATTAAATTGGAACTGTAGCTAAACACTATAACAAATTAGTAAAGGGCATATTGACCCCTAAGAGTACTGCACTTTTTTCTGTGGTCTCACAAAGGCAGGGATAACTTTTGCTCCTTAATTTAGTTACGCATTTCTCCCTAAGGCTTTGTTTTTTTGCTGCCCTGTTCCACCTTTTGCATACCACAGGAAGTAAACTCAGGAGGTTTCACTTATGGAGAACATGAGGAATAAGCAAGATCTGTCAAAAGTTAGAGCAGGGCCAAGACAAAGTGGCCTCAAGGCTGCCCATGTCCATGGCTCTCTGAGCTCAGTGAATTGTTGTCTTTGCTCCTGATGCTGAGCCTAAGGAGAGATGAACAAGTGCTGCTGAGGTGTCTCAGCTGAGCTTCTCAAAGTTGTTCTCTTGTTGGTCTAACTCAGTCTCTGCTGAAACCCAGGGATGTTTTCCAACTGGTTTTAATGGCACCCATGACACAATGCTGAAGGCTCTTGAAATGCCTACCCATCTGCTGTGAACAGGTTTGTAGATCAAAAACCCAAGTCTACTGCCTTTTGCGGGGAGAAAGCTTCCCTAGAGGAAAAGGAAACATTTGGGGTCGTGCTTCTTTTCCTTTGCTCAATATTCTTAGTTCTAGCTGTGTGTAAGCATGGCTGTCCAGTACCAGAAAATCCTTTCAGGTGCACAATGATTTGGGGAGAATTTCTCTGCATGTGTGTAGTCCTCCAGAGTTATTTCAGTTGTTCTTTGTTTTTTGAGACGAAAAAAGATATCTGTGCTGGATCCTCGCTTAAATTCCTTTGCAACTCACTGGATTTTGCGTTAAATTAAATTTCACATGCTGAGTGAGCAGCCAACCCTTTGAGCCCAGAGGAAAGAATATGCTGTTTCTATGCATTTTAAYGTGACGGTCAAGCTGGGGCTAATGCTCCAAGGCACCTCCTTCAGTGTTCACCTCTCAGCCTCTCCATCCTAAATCCCGTATTCTTAAAYGAGATGCCTGCATTTTATTGCCTTTGTAAATGGAAAACAACAGCATATGTTTTCTGCCTGCTAGAAAAGGCCTGGATTGTTTTGGTTTGAACTTTAAAATTAAGGTCAGACTTGAGGCAGGCAYGAATTCTTGCATGTGTCAGCCCAAAAGGTGAAAGCTTTAGGAAGTTTTGAGCAACCKCAAATGAGGCAGCTTCAAATTGCGCTTGAAAGCGGAACAGCTGTTGTTCAGAGCGTGACATTCAGAGTTATAATGCTAAAGATTCTATATATTACATTCAGGGAGAACTCCAAAATAGAAAGTAGTCACTGAAGCAGAGAGAAAATTGGTTTGGGTGGCRCAGGGTAGAGCAGGAACAGCCTTTATGTTCATGGCGCAGGGGGAAGATTGTGGGAAAGCCCAAATATCGAGGTGGGTGTAAGAAAAGTGAACAGAGAGAAGACAAAAGAGAGACCAGGGGAGTCTAGGGGAATTTYTGAGGAAGGATTTTCCAGTGCCTACTTGCAAGTGAAAATTAATTGTTTTGGGGCTGGAATTCACAGCTCTGCATCACAGGGACTTAACGAGGCTGGTGGATTACCTCGCTCTGTGGTCTCAAAATGCTCTGACAGGTTCATGTGTGTCAGGCAAACATTATGGTAATTTTAGCGCTTTAGGGGCTCCAGGGGAGTACATAAATACCACCCCAGCCATCCAGCTGAATTTAAAACTTAATTACTGCCCCACTCAATAATATTCTCTCCCCCCACCACTGCTTTAGAGGATCACAGGGTTAAAAGAAATCATTAATCTTCCTTAATGAAGCTATTTTCTAGCAGGAGACAGAATGTCTTGCCCCTGTGGATTCTGAGATGGAGTTTTTTTGAGTGTTATGAATAGGGGAGTGGGGAGCAAGCACTAGAGGAAAAGCAGAAAAGGGGGTAGGACCCAAAAATGCCAGTAGTGAGAGAACCCCCKGACTCACAGCCCCTTCCTGAGTTAAGCTAAAAGAATGTAATAATCATGGGGGAAGAGGAATGAACMCTATTAAAAACTGGCTGAGTTGGCTGTATAACAGTGYTCCCACCACAACTRCTAATTATTGGAATACCAGCAATTTATATATTATTTATMCCAACTTTTATATAACTGAGACAAGAGCTGTCTTGAAATTGTGTATCTCCAGAGAAATCTAAAGCAGATTGGTGGTGRCAGAGTTTGAGTCTTTACTTTTAACTGTCAAGGTGGATCCATGTCCTTCAAAGCTGCTTTTYCTGGGATTGTACTGTTTTATCTTGAGATTTAATGGCATGCAAATGTTTCAAAACCTCTGTGACCATCCCAGTGCAAATCCTTCYTTTTGTACCCAAGCAAGGGGATGAAAACCTGCTTCTTAGAAGAGTGCAAGGAGAACTGAGTCCATGGCTGCTGTGGTACCCACTGTGTTGAGCACCATCACCTGCCAGGGCTGGCTGTGGAGGCAAGGATGGCCTTGCCTTCCTGCAGTTTGTCTGTGTTTGATGTTCCTTTAGTGGGGAYACTGAAGTGTTTTTGTTTCTCTGTGTTTCTGGTGTGTGTGCCCGGCTGCAGAAGATGCTGGATGAGTGCCAGGACAGGCGGAGCTGCCAGTTCCTCGTCAACAGCCGCCTGTTTGGGATGGATCCGTGCCCCGGGACCGGCAAGTACCTCCTCGTGTGGTACAAGTGCAGGCCAAGTAAGTATTTCTGTATCAAATCTGTCTGCTCTGTTGGGACCAAAGCATTTTCATTCTTAGTACTCACCAGAGAGGCCTTCTAAGAGTTCTTGTTTCCTTACACCTCTATTTTCAGTGCAAGATAACTCCCAGTGTGGAGCGTTTCCCCTTTGCCCCTCACTYGCTGCCTTGCTGGGATGCTCCTGCTCTGCCTCCTTCCTGCTTGCCAGCAGCCCCAGTTCAGACTGTTCCTGCAGGTGCCAGTGCTAAGCTCATGCTGTCAGTGGTGAGTGGGCTCCTYCTGATCCCACCTGCAGCCTCCCTCCTGTCCTGCTGGGGTAGGGGCACTTGTCCCCTCTCTGCCCCTCCAGCAGCAGTGGGAGCTCCTTGCCTGGGCAGAGCCTTCCCTCAGAGCTGGGTGCCCCAGGCAGGCCCTGGTGATGGTGGAATGACAGGCACCTCACCTGCCCATGCCATGCCAGAAGCCAGCTTTTACTGCTCCCAGATCAGGGTGGGAAATGTTCACCTGTGTTTTATATGATCTCCTGTGTTTAAATTCAGTGGGGCTGGATGCTGGGGTGAAGTCACATGTGCTGCAGAGGAGTGAGCCCAGTGCAGCTTTGGCTSAGGCTCAACACCCTCTTGGGCCAATTCCTGGCCTCAGCAGGGGAGTTAGCATGGCCTAGACACCATTCTCCATCAGGGCTTTGGAAGCAGATACATTATTTTGGAGACAGGTCATGTTAGATGTGGGTAAACTGTGCCCACTGATGCCAGTTGGAGAACAGGACCCGTTTCTATTTGAGCACAAGTCTGATGAGGAGCATCTGAGGGACCTGGGTGTGTTCAGCCTGGAGAAAAGGAGGCTCAGGGAGGACCTTATCACTCTCTACAGCCACCTGAAAGGAGGTTGTACCAAGGTGGAGGTCAGTATCTTCTTCCAAGTAACAAATGGTATGACAAGAGAAAATGGCCTCAGGATGCACCAGGGGAGGTTTAGGCAGGATGTAAAAACTGGAAAATCCCTTTACTGAAAGGATGGTCAAGCACTGGAACAAGCTGCCTTGTTCTACCCTTCCAAGGGAAGTGATGGAATCACTGTGGTTGTAGATGTGGTGCTTAGGGACATGGTTCAGCAGTGGACTTGGYAGTGCTGGGTTATTGGTTGGACTYRGTGATCTTAGAGATCTTTTACAACCTTAATGATTCTATGAATTAACTGGACATGGCATTTCAGACCAGAGCTGAGATTTTGGATGACATAACTAACATGGCCCCAGCATCACATCAGCAATGTTTTTTTTTTGGAAGAAACAAAAAAGGGAAAGTTTTCACAGGAGAGAAAAACAGATCTGACTTCAGAACATGTTTAAAACAAAAGCAGAAGCATTCAGACTCTGCCAGCAGCAGCACAGAAGACTTTTTGCCCCAGCAGGCAGAGACCTGTGCTAATGAAGTGAGGGGATCTGGCCAGATYTGTGTGGAATTCAAAGCAGAAGTAGGTAATGAAGTACCTGCATTTGTTGTGGGATTTTTGTGACTGACTGTAACATCCCTTGTTGGGTGAGAAATGCATCTCTTCAAGAGGGATTATTAACAGGGTGTTCTGACAAGTCCTYCTGAACCTGCAGGGKTTGTATCAAAGCTCACTTGAAAAATCCTGCTATTGAAGCCTGTGCTGAACTTCTGAAGGTACTTCAGGACCCATCTGTACATTAATATTTATGGCTTGGCATTCTTTGCTAATTACAGATATGGTAGAAAAGRAGGAGTTTGTCAGTGTGTAGGGAAGGTGATTTTCCTGAAAAAGAACAGGGGAAGCTGCTTGAAAACTTTTCCCCAAGACATTTTTCAGRCAGCTCAAGTTCTGCAGAGTGAAACAGGGTAATCTGACAAAAATTACTGTTTCTTAGTGATTGGGCAAACTTTAAATCAGAACCCACTAGATTAATAACAATGTTTGAAATATGTGAGAATTGGCTTTGCCCAGGGATACCAGGCCACAATCAGGCTTTCCCTGATGATTCAAAATGTGAATTTTGAGTTTCACAAACAGTATCTTGTGCTGCTGTGAGTTCAATAAGCCTTTCCACCTTTCTAAAGGAAGAAGGCTATTSAGAGGACTGAGGAATGATGCATCCATAAAATGCAAAATACAGGACCATGAGAAATTTTGGTGGGCTTTTTTGATTATTGACTATTTGAGTATTGTTTATGAGCTGTAAGTGAATATATGCTTAAGAGCTGAAATCCAAGATTTTGGTCCTATGAAGAGTTGAGCTGTTCCAGAAAATGTGAGCACACAATTGTAATCAGAGTCCTTGTGAAAAGCTCACTGCCTGGCACAGGRTTTGATTCATTACTTTATCAAAAGACAAATACAATTTTTTGGGTTCGGTTTCTGAATTTGTCTTTCTTAACAGCAGACATACAAAAATACTTTGATAAGAAGCTATTTAAGGTCTGAATTGTCTCAAATTGATAGGGATATCTATTTCCTTTTGTTGCTTATTGAGGGAGCCTGTTATGCTCATGTGACTGAAGTAGGTGCTTTGGCTAAGCACTTGCCTAGGTAAAATGAGTGTGAATTTTCTTGTATGCAGGTGTKAGAGGCACTTTGGGAAGTAGCCTGCAGAGTTTGGACAGGACACATTCAAAACAAAAKAAATAAAATAAGGATACCCAAGCTCTCCCATTGTCAGAGTCATGCTGAAGCCTCAAAMAGCCCCTGAACAGAGGTAGCTTTCCAAAGAGAAAGGGTTCCTTGAAAGAAAGCAAAACTGAAGTTAGTGGCATTTGCTTGTACCTTTGCTGAAGAATAATGAGCTGGTGCAGCCATCCCCTGGAGCTGCTGTCACTGCAGTTTTGCCTCTCTGACATTCCCCTGTGTTTGAAATGGAGTGGTTTGGATGCTCGCTTGCTGTGTGGGGTTCATGCACGAGGCAAGGTGCTATTTTGGTTTCTCATGGACAGAATTTCAAGGAGATGGAGGACGTTAAATCATGCTGAAACTGAAAGACAAATATTTTTCAGATGGTGGGGAGCAGGGCAATGAGGGGATGTCTCCTGTACTCATCCCTCAGAGACTGCTCTTGCTGGAAGCAGGGAAAACTTGTGCAGAGGTGTTGCAGCTCACCTACTCTAGAAATGAAAATAAACAGTTCAGAGAAGTGGATGCTGAACTAGAAGCAGTGAGAAATGAATTTGCTTGTGTGTTTTTTGGGAAGCCTTGTGCTATTCATGGTCTCCTCTGACCCAATAGATGGATAACACTCACCTTGCATGTGCAGGACTCAGGTATGTGCATGGAAGTGCTTTGAAGTGTCAGGACTTTGGTAGTCCTGTGAATTCTCTGTGCCTGTAAATAAATAAATAAATACAGTGTATGTGTGTACAAGTTTAGGATGTTTAAGGAGATCAGAAACGATCAATAAAATGCTCTGTTCTGTCTCAGTTTGGGGCAAGGGAGATTTGCTTACAACTGCCAAGTGAGTTGAGGGCCAAGGTTCATCAAAGTGTACAGAAGCTTAGATTTTATTTTTAGTTGATTTGGTGGGTCGATCAAAGTTTGGGACTTGATGATCTTGKTCTCTTCCAACCCCAATGATCCTRTGGTTTRTTTTATTTTTCWATACCATGTGTGCCTTAGTTTCTAAAGTGCACCACCCTTTGTGGGGACGGTCAAATGCCTCAGCAGAGCAGAGATTGTGCTTCTTACCTTGGAGGAGCCTCTGCAAATCCTTCTGCTGTCCACAGTCTCAGCAGAGCCCTGCAGCTCCCTGCAGCTCAAGGTGAAGATGCCACTGAAGCCTGGAGTTGTTTTCCTAGTGCAGATGTAGTTTGGCATTTAGCACTGGCCTGAGATGGCTTCCAGTGGGAAGTCTGGGTATGGCCACCTTGGTTTAGAAGCTAAAATAGTTGGTGAGAGTGGTGGTCCAACACCAGTGGGCCTCAGTGCCAGGGAATGGGCACATTCAATTTATCAGGGCCAATGTATCCTGAGATCCACATCCAAAGCCCCTTGAAGCCTAGGGGTCAAACCCTGAACACACAGCAGACTTAAATCTCCAAGGTACCTTTCAGGAACATTAAAAAATTGCACGTAAATCCAATGATTTCCCAGGTAACATGCTGATTTGATTTAGACCCATTAAGTGTAATTATTGGGTGGGCTGCAGGAACAGATAATTAGAGGGAATTGACATACTATTTAATTGGTCTAACATGAATTCCCTCTAACTGAAATCTGGATTCACCAATATTATTCAAACAATTCAGTGTTTATCCATCCCCCTCACTTCAGAGACAGAGAACCGTGTAAGATCCTGTGTTAKTGTAAGCTAGGAAATATTTGCTCCGTGTGCCAGACTTTCTGGAGGGGCTGTGTGATCTAATCCTGGCTGGGAACAGGATCTGTGGGGCTGCCAAAGTCATGCTGAAGAAATAACYTCACCTCTCTGCATTCAGCAATACCACTGTAGCTGATTTTATTTGGTTTGGTCACTGCTCTGGGCTATTGCACCAGCAGGGATCCATCTGCCCCTGCACTGCAGCTCCTTGCCCATTGTGGCTTTTTGGTTGTTTGGTTATTTTTTTGGCTTTGCTGTTTCAAAAGTGTCARTGCTCCTGAACAAAATGTGGACATAAATGTTTGCCCTGTTCTGCAGAGGGAATATTTAGGATGAGATGTGTGGTCTGAGTTGCCATTTCCAGGCAGTGCTGTTGAGAAAGGTGATGGCTCCTACATTATTTATTTATTTATTTTACTTCATGAGACCCCCACTTAGTGCCTTTCTTTCATGTCCTCCTTTGCCATTGCCACACTGTCCTGGTTGCACTGATTCCTTCTCAGCTCTGAAGAGSCTAAAGCTGCAGCTTCCCATAAAATGCTGTAGTGATATTTTCCCACTTTTCTCTTGGGCAGTYACTACTTTAGCTTATGACTTCCCCTCCCAGAGACCTTTGATAGTCCACATCCAATTTTTTTTTTAAAATTAGTGTTATTTTTATTTCATTTAAAAATGCTGAGTGAAGCAGCGGGATGTGATAATTGAAGGATGGTGAACATGGAGCCCCCCTGTACTAATCATCCCAGTGATGTGACAAAGCGTAAATCCAAACTCTGCTGCTCTACCTTCTATTCACAAAAGTAAGTCTAAAGCCTTTGAAGTTTCAGAAAGCCTGGATTGTGACCTGGGCTCCAATTTCAGATCAGAAACAAAACAAAAAAGGAACATCAAGGCTCTGAGAAATGTATCTGGTAAGGAAATGTTTGCTGGCAAAGGGTGAAGTGCCAAAAGTTTGTGAGGAGTTAGGAGGAGGAAAGGGGTGAGGGAGGTCACTTTGTCCTGKTTTGCAACCTGTAGCTTTGATTTACTGGAAAACCTTTGGGCTGAGAATCCACATGTTTTGAGGAGAGCAGGCTTTCATTCTCTTCACCACAGATTTGATAAAATCTAAGATAAAAATGTTAGAAGCCTTGTTAATTCTTGTGAAAAGTCAATGACTTTTTTTCAACCATGGGAATGACCATCCTTATGTCCTTCCCAAAATCTTACTCAGACAACTTTATTTTTACTAAAAATAAATATTTTTATTTTTATTAACATCCCTAGACAGCTTTAATTGGAAAGCAACTGAATTTAGAAATCAGTTAAGAATTAACAGCAATTAGATCACCTTYTGATAAAAGTGTCATCTTCAAATTTATGCTCTCTATCATACAGTGATAGCACTGCCATGCTGTGTCCCAGGAGTGTCTGCCTTTTGGCAAAGGATGTGTCACTTTATTTTTGCCAGGGGTACTTCAAAACCTGTGCAAATGGCACAATRCCATTAGTACTGCCAGAGCTATTCCAGCCATCAGAGTCCTGCTCCATGCTGTGATTTCATGTCTTTTGGTGAAATGGYCAGGTCTGCTCATCAGATTTCAGCTGAATTGGCAGAAAAGTATAGAAAGGACATTTTGTAAGGACCACTAAGCTTGCAGGGAGTGCCTCTTGTTCAACTTTTAATTTTCCTACAACCCATTCCTTCAGTATTGAATCATGTGTGGG
Organism: Alauda arvensis; assembly: GCA_902810485.1. Lineage (NCBI taxonomy): Eukaryota > Metazoa > Chordata > Aves > Passeriformes > Alaudidae > Alauda > Alauda arvensis. Next base: position 1,100,452 of record CADDXX010000239.1, read on the forward strand.
TTTTGCCGTTGGCTTTGCTTGGCTGGGGATTGCATCTGTTCTGTTAAATTCAGTGARCACAGCCTGAAAAGCCACATCTCATCACACATCCTCAAGGCTTGCATTCCCTAGACAGAATTTGTGAAACACTGTGAGCAAGAGCAGAGGGCAATAGAAAGCACAGAGGTTTTGTGCAAGAAGGACCTGAATGTGTTCCTGGTCGCTTTTAATGCTGGTGATTGATTTTAGTGCTGGGATAGATTGGTAATTCAGTAGTCATCAGCCCTTTCAGAAAAGCATTAATCTCCTTCATCAGACAGGTTTATTGGTGGCAAGAGAAGTTCACTGTATTGTTTGCTGCATTGCTTTTTKGTGGGCCAGGCTTCCCAAAGCAGTGTGATGGAGTTGGGGATGTTTAATGGGCATWTCCCCCTGGCCCAGCCACCCAGGCAACAGAAAAAGCCTTTTGCCTCCTGCATTCATCAGCTCTCTCTTGCTTATCTGTATTATTTCAAAAACTGTTAAGGTGGTGCAGGGAGTGGGAATTTATAAGGGCAATAAAACCTCAGGCAGCAACCACTGTGGTGATGAAAAGGTGTAAATAAAGGAAYGTTGTAAATAACAGAGGACAGATCTATCAGCCCACAACTGGGGGCCAGAGAAATGCTAATGATAAATATTGTTTTAAGCTGTTGATGCACRCAGATTTTCAGAAGCTATCAAATAGCCCTATCTCTGTAGCACATTAATCACTTGACTGCCAGGAGAAGGGTTAACAGGAACGTGTGATTCCAGTGTCACCAAATGCAGAAATTGTTGTCACTTTGTTTAGAAATACGGTTGCAATAATAATACAATATATTAACTAATATAATAACCAGAAATATGATATAATTGCTAATGTAATTATATTATACTGTTTTTATTATAATAATAATAATTTCCTGCCCCTGCAGAGAAGAAAACTGCTACTGGACCTTGAAGAGTTTAAAAAAAGATTAAAAAAATTTGCATTTTTCTTTCAGACATAATCAGTCAGCCCTAATTGGCATAATAAGGAATCWGTGAAAACACCATGGTGTTTCCTACTATGCAGATATAAGGATTCCCTTTGCTGGATCAGGTCTCCAGATGTGAACCACAAAAAAAAAGGACAAATTCTGAAATCTGCCTAAATTGTATAAATGCTAGAGCTGTGACTTTTACAGATCCTCTCTGTGCATTGCAATTTAAGTTTTCTATGGGGTTGGGAAAAAGCTCCCAACAAAGCTGGGATAACAATACCCTTTTTTTAAGCCCTGTATTTGAAGTGAATGACAAGGAAGGGTTAGACCATGGTCTTTCAGTGCTGGGATAGGTGAGTCAACAGCAGTGCCAGGAGGAGCTCCCCATGTTCCTCAGGAGATCCAGCCCATCCTTGGGCATTCTGGTGGCTTAACGTGTGGACAAGGGAAGCTGTGTGGTGCCTGGTCCTTCAGGTGTCAGAAAGGCTTTGGCTGCTGGCAGAGGGAAAATGATCTGGGAGACTTCTCAGAAGGGCAAGGAGTTTCCTTGGAGGGATTAAGCAGAACACAAGGAAACCRAGTTGTGTTAAATGGAGCCCATAAGTCTGAATCCCAACACAGTGCTCCTGTGGTAGAGATTTGCAAGCTCTGAATGTCAGATTTCAAGATTTTCCTGGTGTACTGGTGAAGAACTGAGATGAAAAC
>CADDXX010000239.1:1102398-1125200 GCA_902810485.1 Alauda arvensis
TCATGGTCATAAACTCTTTCCATTACTGTGCATTTCCTTATTATTTTTTCAATCTCAGTCCTACACTTGGTTTGCAAATTAACTTCACATTTTTAAAGCCGTTATCTCCTGATATTTTCAGTGTTTTATCATACTAATGGTGTATCAAGCTCTTCTTACTTACACACTGATTTTTCTGACTACTTCAAAGGCACTGGAGGTTGTCACTTGTTCACATCTCTGCAAACTGGGGACTTCTAAAGCATCCATGATGAATTTTACTGTATTTCTCCCAGCTACATTGTTTTTCTTCTTAGGCAAAGCCATTGAGGGAATACTGTRTATTTAATTATTTAGRACAGTAGTGAACTAGCTTTTAACCWAGTASAGCTCATTTTTCCATAYTRTATGCTGTAGGCWACCCAGTGGGTTACATGTAAAAATATCRATCAGGTATCCTTTTAATGTTCCTGTGTCAGAATTATTATCACCATTATTTTAACATCTGGAGAAAACTGTTTTAATGATCTAAGTTCTCCCTCTCAGCTATTTTAATAAGAACTTTAGCAGCATTACTCCAGATTTATACAACCACTGGAAGAGCAGAACAAAACTGCTGTGAGCAGTGGTGCTAATGAAATCTTTTTCCTTCCTTTGAGCTACTTTTCCTCAGTGCATCTCTTCCATCCTTTCACTGGAGTACAAAAGTTTTGGCTGTGCTTCCCATGTTGCCTCCTGTGGTGTAGCTAGTCCAGATTTAAGTCCATGATAGCTGGCCAAGTTTCCAGTTTATTATTTGGCTGGTTTACAGGTCATAAATCCATGCTGGTTGACTGGTGGGACAGTGCAACAACTGCAGCCAGCTTTGGCACTGGTTTGGCTCACTTCTGATATTGGCTACCAGTTCGTAAAAAATGTACAGGGACTTCACTACATTTGTCACCTTGATGTTTCTGTCAAATTTCACTGAACTTTAGCCCAGCAGGTCTTTGGAAGCAGGACTAACAAATGGTGAGGGAGAGGTTTAGGCAGCAGAGCACCAGTAATTCATAGCTGCCTCAGAAAATCAGCCCAGTTTCATTAATGGAAGAAATAGGAAGAGAATTAAATTTGTCCTGGGCTCCCAGGTGTTATTTTTAGCTCCCATCTCACAGTCTAGTGGACATATTTTGATTTTTTKYCYTTTTTTCCCCCTCCTTAGATAACCATATATGTCCTTTGTCCRACAGGAAAGTGCAACTTGGTGCATCTGAACTCTACTTTGGAAATGAGACGTAGCAGTTAATTTGCAGCACTGCCAGCCCTTTCACAGCAGAATATAAWGGGACAACTATTTCAGACTAATGAAAGTGACAGTGGGGAGAGGGGCCTTTTAAGCACTGCAAATTGGATGGGTGCATCAGGAGTGTAATTTTAAAGGAATCTGACAAGGTCGTTTGCAAAGTACAATCTTCCTACTCGTGGAAAGGGTTTCAGACCTCCAAAACTTGGCACTCTGGAGTTTTCAGGGTACTTTTGAAGTTGGCAGGCTGCCTATTTAATATAATTCTGGACTGTCATCYGAATTGTGTCTTTCAGAGTTTCAGATTATCTCCTGTAGAAGTAAGTGGTGCACRCCAGGCTGCCCAGGGTGGCAAACTTCAGTTCTTAAAAATTAAAYATGACCATCTTCACAAAGATTTCCTCAAGGGAAAATTGAACTGAATGTTAAAAGTTATTTCCATGCAAATGTATGAATTTGTGACACTAACTTTTTTTTAATGCTCCAAATTAAAGGTAAAAGCCTTTTCAGATTCCTTTGAAATGAGGGAGTCACCAGGTAGCCCACAGTAAAATGTTTGTGGGGGAATGATAGCAAGGGCTGTACTTGAGGACTCTGGACACCTTTGCTGTCCTGGAAAGGTTTCATCAACCCAACCTTGCCTAAGGGAATGCTGGCTGGATTCATAGGGATTTATTGAACTCCTGATATGAACAGAAACTTCTCATGAGTAGCAGGTTCACATGGATTAGGAGGAAGCTCTGGAACTCGGGATATGAAGTGCATGTCATAAGTAAAATTAGGAGAAAACAGAAAAGAAAGGAGCCATAGCAATGTGAACTGGTCTAAATAGTTGGCTTTTGTCATTGGGAGAAACTTCTGATCTTTGTTGACTCGTCCCCTGATAGGATGAGGGGCAATGGTGTTAATCCACATATCCTGTCTGAATCTACTTTTTAAAGGAGGGTAGATTCACACTGGATATTAGGAAGAAACCCTTTAACACTGAGTGTGTTGAGACACTGGCACAGGTTGCCCAGAGAAGCTGTGGCTGCCCTATGCCTGGAAATGTTCAATGCCAGGCTGGACAGGGCTGTGAGCAATTTGGGGTAGTGGAAGGTGTCCCTGCCCATGACAAGGGGTTGGGATTGGGATGATATTTAAGGTCCCTTCCAAGCCAAACCATTTTAGCAATCTATGAATCTATGATTTACATTCAGGGTTTTGAAGGCCAGAACCTGCTTATATCTTTCAAAGTGCAAAAGAKGATAAAATGTTGAAATAATAAATGCTTGSTTGGAATGAAAAATAAGAAAATATRTAACATAGRARTAGAAKCATGGRGAAAAGCTTTGAAGTKGTGCATKGACTGGAAAATACTCTTTAATACAATTGTCTTCTTTGCAGGGTGTAGTAGCAGTGAATGCTGTCCRAGGCACCTTTGCTCTCACTGCTTTGAGATGCACTCCCTTAGTTTAATTTTGGGATGGACTTAGTTCTACTTAAATCTAAAAGTATTCTCTATATTTTACAGAAGCTCCTGGAAGTTAGCTGGCTGTGAAGGAAAAGAAAATATAAAAACAGGGGTCACAGGTCACTAGGAAGGGTACTGGATGGATCTCTCCAAGATGAGCTGTTCGTGGGCAGTCCTGTGCACAGCACTCTTATTCAAGGATGCTGCTTAGAGGTGTCTGTCCTAGTGTTTAATAGGTTTCCTGTCTTGGAAACTCATTTTCCCAGTTCCCACAGAAAAGATGGAAAGAGGTACTCACTCTACTCATCTCTCACATGATTTAACAGGATTGCTGGAACAACTTGCCCAAGGAAGTTGTGAAGTCTCAATTCTTGCAGGTGTTAGAAACTTGAATGRATATGGCCCTCAGCCACCTGCTGCTCTAGGTGACTCTGGTCTGAACACGGGGGTTGGTGTTCTCCAGAGGTGCTTTCTGTCCTCACTGACTCAGTGGATCAGGGCCTGGAGTGACCACATCCACAGTAAAAAGTTCAAAATTCCATGGTTAACCCTTACTTTGGCTTCTCTCTTTAGGCTGACACAAAAAATTGCTCTGTGGTAGCTTTTGCAATGTAAGTATTCTGCCTAGACATGTGCTGAAATCACCAAAATCTCACCAACGTGCGTTATCACCATCTTTATTGTTTGGGGATGGCTTCCAGTGTCCATAAAAGTTTGTTGAATTTTATCTGGTGGCCAAAAGGTTGCGTATTCCCCTTGTGCATCTCAGCTGTCCTTTTCAATCAGTCCATGGCTGGCAACAGTAGGGCTGTTGGTGGGAAGAGTGATACGAAGTATTGGATGTACCCACCATTAACACAGTTCTTGAGGAGAGAGTGGCTGAGTGGGGAAGAGTTCTCCCTGTGCCCTGCTTCACAGACCAGCACAAACCAACACCCAGTAGTTAAATATAGTCATTTGTCAGCTCAAGGGGATTAGGTGATGGTGGAAAGGGTGAATATAATGAAGAATTAGGAGTTTCAAGGCAAGAAATGCTCTTTGCTTTGGGTGGCATGAAGAGGAACATATAACAAAGCTGGGATGAATGTGAGCRAGGCAAGAATTGGGTTAAAGAGAAATTACTGCTATGGTGGTGCCCAGTTTGGTTCTGAAGTGACATCTTGGGTGCAGTCCTGTTAATTTAACAGTTATAACCTAGACAAGAAATTCTTCTAAGGGAAATGATCCTGAGCTCATAAGGAATTGGGCAAAAGCATCTCTGTTCCCTACAAATTCACTTTATTTGCTCAGATTGTTAATTCTAAGATTTAATTCCTTTAGGATTTTGTGAAGGAAACAGATTTCTCTTTACATGTATTTCCAGCTCTTTGATCTGGGGAATAGGGCCAGCTATTATGTACTGATTRAGTGAATTATGAATACTTTGATTAGCAAATTTCCTAATTTTTTCCACAAGTTCTCATCAAAAATATCATTTTAGGCAAGGTGAACCTCTGGCATTATTACATTTTATCATTTTTTTACAGGTAAAATCTCTTTATGTCTTAGGTCTCGCAGAGATTGAGGCAACTGATATTTAGAGCTTCCAAATCATGCTCATTCATAAAATCCTTGTGAGCCACAAGTGAAAATGTTCTTAAGATACTGGATGAATGTAATTCCTATTGGTCATACAGTTTAATATTMTTGTATATCCAATAATTACTAAAGGTCTTCTTATTGACTTTACTGTTTGAGAGAGACTGTTTTTCTATTAGAAACATTTATAATTGTTTTCCTGTAATTGTCCGAGCTAAGTTACAATTGTGTCATATAATGACCTTTAAAAACGTGTCTAGAAAAGCCTGCAGCTGTTGCCTCCTTGGGYTCTCTCCACTGAGTTATATTTAAGCCAGTGTCTCTGAAACCARGCAGTAATAAAAGGGATATTATCCTTAGCAAATATCTTAATCATGGTAAATCTCTGTTGCCCTACAAATGACTGCATGGGGGATTAGAGTGGAGTAAGCCATTTGCTGAATATCACTGCCACCTTTCCGAGGCCATTTAAGCGTGTTTAATTTTTCAGGGTGAAACATGAAACCCTCTAATACAAATGTTTGCATTTGGCCTGAATTATATCCAGACTGTAACAGTTAGAGCAGGCTTAGGACCAGATTGTGAGTGATCTGTAGGAGGCCAGTTCTGCTTGGGAGAGTGAGAGAGAAAAATGCATTTTTGTTCCCAGTCCCAGCTCTCTTATGTCACTTACGCTGCCTTGCTTCTTTTCAATATTTATGTAAGGCTATCATGGGGTAAAGTACCATAAATATATGGATGATGCTTAGCTCTGTATTTTTTCAATATCAACTGCAGTCCTTTCTATCATCCAGTGCCTGAGAGCCGTGAGTGTCTGGCTTGGGTTCATCCTGGCTAAAATGGAGGTGACAATGCTATGAAGTACAAAATACTTTCAGGGACTCGTGTCCTCCATAGCATCACTTCCTATGTGTTTGTTTATGCAGATTTCTATCAGGTTGCCCAGAAACACTCAGACTCCTTGTTTTCCAGTGGTGAAGCTTAAGGGAACCTTTTGGGAGACTGAGGCACTGCTGTGCATTTCATGGATTCTTTTTCCCTTTTTTTTTAACAAAGCAGTGTCTTCTCTCTGTGCCTGCCCAGGCAACTGCAGCCCTGGCCAGTTTGGACTGAGCCAGAGCCTTGGGAACTGGCAAATCCAGGAGGTGTTTTCTGGTGACTGYGAGGTGACACCTGTTTCAGGTGGCACAACCCTCTTACTGGCCACTGCAGTGTGCCAGGAACACATCACCCACCAGCTCCCCTTGTTCCCAAGGAATGTGCACTGGGGTTCAGCTCCCCAGCCTGATTTCTTGAGCTTTCCCCATAAGCCCTGAACATGAGCAGCTATGAGGGTGAGAACTGTGAGAGTGAGAGGCAGTGTTTTGTTTTTCACAGGATCATGGAATSATGGAACAGTTTGGGTTGGAAAGGACTTTAAAGACCATCTCATTCCAACTCACTTGCYATGGTCAGGGACACCTTCCACTATCCCAGGTTGCTCACAGCCCTATCCAGCCTGGCCTTGAAYACTTCCAGGGATGGGGCAGGCACAGCTTCTCAGTTCCAGCCCCTCACTTCCCTCACAGKAAATAATTTCTTCCTAACATCTGACATAAACCTGCCTTCCTCCAGCTTAAGGCCATTTCCCTTTGTCCTTTCCCTACATGTCCTTGTGGAAAGTCCCTCTCCAGCTCTCTTGTAGCCCCTTTAGGAACTGGAGAAAGTTGTTGATTGTCTTATGACTGCTGGACTGATCTTCAGCAAAGGTGCAGATGTCTGTCCATCCCAGTGTTCACTGTGCTCAGTGCAATATTCTCTGTGTTTAAATCCCCAGGCAAGTTTACAAATGACAAAYCCTGACTTTGAATGGTCAGCAAAATTTAATAAATGTTTTAAGGACCTTAAATGAGACCATAGGATGTGTGGTTAAGCAGTTATACTTGTTAATTGGGAGATGTAGCTAATAATAACCAAATTGAAAGAGGAAATTGAGTTAGTGTCTGTAAGAAATGAGACACTCACAGTGGACCCTCTCATTAGAGACTTCAAAATTACTCTTTTTCTAAACTCAATCACCTATTTCATTTCTCAACCACTTCAGCCAGACACAAGTATTCTTTTCTGTGACAGTGGTTTAACATATATTATGCATAGCTTGTCCTATTAGGAGAGTTTGTATCTTWGTGCTTTTAGCTTGAATCCATGTTTTTCCCCTAAGGAAAAAATAAATTCTGTTAAGTGGATAAAGTTTTATTATACTCTGTTAAGTTTTCCACTGCATAGGCAAGTTATTTGATTTAATTTCCCTCACAGAAGAAACAAAATTCCCATGGGAGACAGTTATAGGTGAAATGAAAACCCTTTGGTGTGTTCAGTGTATCTTCCAGGTGCTTTCATGGTGATTGTGGGTGAAATACCTACACAGATAAAATGGACTAATAGAATAATAGAACCATTTGGAGTAGAAAAGCCCTCTAAAATCATCAAGTCCAACAATTAACCTGACACTATCAAGTCCACCACTGAGTCTTCACAGGTATATGAGGTTTCTCTCTTTTTACTTACTCTGAAGGTGCAAAGAGCTTCTATTTCTGATTCCAGCCACTGTTTCATACACTCAGTGGTTGTGGGTTTATCCCTGTAGCTACTGCTGTGGGATGTCTGCTCTTTGCACAGACCCTCCCATGAAAGAATGAGGCCTTAATTGTGTCTTCATCTAGAGAGGTGGATCARAAAGTGTTTTCATATTCACTAAATATTTTAGAGGTTTGAAAGTTTCTCTACAGTGGTATAAAAACTAGAAACATTCAGGTATTTTTGTAAAAAGGCTGCAGTGTGAAGGAAAATGATGTACTGGAGTAGGGCCCAGGGTTAAGCTTCTCAGCTGGACTGAAAGTTCTGACCAGGGTTTTCACATTCCAGTTGATGCTCTCATCACCAGGTAATTGGCTATTTTGAGGAGGCTATTTTTTGGCTTCAAGKAGGAATTTCCAAGTTGAGTGTGAAAAGTAATTTTGTTCTCAGATGTTTCTTTTAAATAAGCATGCCTCTATTTTGGTATAATACATGTTTTCTCCATGCAGTTTCTTCTGAAATAATCTAATCTAAGGTGGAAATTACCCCTTCTTTTAACATGGATTAAACCAGATGACCTCCTGAGAAGTCTTCCAACCTAAGCTCTTCTGTGATTCAGCTTGGAAAGATCACCCTTGATCTCTAATAAGGAAAAATAATTCTTGAGCCTAGACTTACAATACAGTAAAAAATGTCACATTAGGTGCTGAATGCCATGGTCTAAAGATTTAAGTATTAACTTATAAACTAATTATTAGCTAGTGTTCTCAGTTTCTGAGTAGTTTTATGCATATGGACTTTGCAAAAGTTATCATGTGTTTCTATATCTACATCTATATTGATATAGATGATATAGACACGTGTGTGTGATATATTGGGCACAGAGAACTGTGTAAGGAAGGACAGAAATGATGTCTATGCCAGTGACACAGGGCTAGGGGCAGCCCCAGGCACTGGATGATGCCTGTGTGCTCTGTGGCACCACTYTGACCTGGTACAAGAAAAGGCATTCAAGAGGAAATGACTGATCATGCTTGAGACTTTACCATGGGTCACAAACCCTTTCCATTTAGCAATCTGGATGCTGTTGTGACTACATTTCAAATAGTAAATAACATAAGAAAGTGGAAGGTCAYKACAGAGGCCAGGGAGGTTGAGGGCTGTGCCCTGAGGTGTCCATAGACATGCCACTCCAGTTTTTTTAGTCTATTTATGCCATTTCCTTTTCCTTAGTCTCTTTCTTTCACAGATGTAAATACCTTGCTGTAAAAACTCAGCTGTTCAAAACAGTTTTTGTTTTCTGTGGTGTGTTGGCAGGCACACATGGGAAGGGCCTATTCTAGGTTGGGACCTCTAGAGGTTCCCATAATCCAAATAATAATGGTAAAGACAAGGGAATGACCAGTGATTTCTTATGAAATGATCGTTCAGTCACCTTGAGAGATGTAAACTGAGTGATTGTTCTGTATGTACCAGCTTTACAAGAGCCAGAATACACATTTCAAGAAGGATTTGGGGACAAGCTTTTGCACATCTATGTTTGCAACAGGCAGGAGCAGCTTCTAYATTTATTAGATTGGATCTGCCATGGAAAAACTGCTGTGAAAAAAAGCCATGGACCATGATTATGTTTGCATTTGAGCTGCTGTGATATAGACTAAGTGCCTGCCACATAAAGGGCTGCTTCATGGATGAGAYAGGTTCCTAAAGATGGGCTTTTACYTTTCCTTGCCATATTACCATGTAGAAAACACTCAAATGCCATGCCTCCTCACTTACCTGTCTGTGAAGTTATGGGCTATTTAACAGAACTGACATGTGCTGGGTTAAAATACATTAATTAAATGTTTTRATAATGCCACAGAGGGAATGTGTARTGGGAGAGATCMGTGCTCCTGTARCAAATGCAGTGCTGAGGYTGGGGTTGTGCTGGSAGCTGAGGTGCACCCCTGGGCTCAGAATTGCTGCTGCCTCTGCTGAGCTCACCCCAKGGGGAGGTGAGAGGGTCTTGCACTGCTGGGAGCCCACTTCTGGATCAGCTGAGTAATTAAGTGTTTGTTTGCTTCCAGATGAATACAAGAGTAAGGTRGCCTGTGAAGATGACAAGCTGAGGCTGAGCTGTAAGAAGAGCATGGTGATAGCCATTTACTCTGCTRTCTTTGGGAGGACACAAGGAGGCAGCCTGGAGTGCCCATACCAAAACCTTGGGATGCCCATGATTGGTAAGCTGGGGAATGATGACACGCTGATGTGGGCAGGGTGATTTCATTTACTGTCATCACCGCAGAGCTGGCACTGATCCTGGTCAGAAAAGCAGGACTGGGACATGCAACCTGGCATGGTGGTGCTCCTGATGTGTGGTACCTTGTCAACCGGTGGTGAGCTTCAGCATGAGCACCAAACTGATGTGGAGCTCTATGTCTGAGCTGAGTTCCCAGGCCACAGGCTTTTCACAGATTCATCTAATTATATGATTGAAGGTGCTTGAATTTCTTGTTCAGTTTTCTRTCTTTGTGGTGGTTCATCCACTGAGGTTCTGCCTGTAATATGGAGGAGTACATTATCTGGGGATGTCATGTACCATCTGTAGCCACTGATGCCTTGRCATTACATTTAAACTTTCACTGAAGTTAAAGCAAGGGAGCAAATTCAAAAAGCAAGTTGTTAAGTTTCATCATGTTATGGTTGGCTTACAGTACCTTCAAGTATCTCCTTTGCTCTCAGACTATTGGAGTCTCTTACAGTCATGAGTTAAAGATAAATAATTGAAAAACACTCACTGGAACTGTCTGTTCTTTAGCTGATGTGAAATAACTGAATATTTTAGGCTGTGGCAGAGAAAGCAACAGTCACAGTACAAAATCCTGTGCTTAGCATTCCTCATAATTATTTTTTGCAGAGCTGAGAGGGAATTAAATGGTTTCCCAAAGGAAACCTCCAGAGAGGGAAAGGCTTCAGAGGAAACTGCACAGGGAACCTTAGTCTGGTGCTATTCCCTTTGCTGGGATCTGTTCAGCTGTATCTGAGGCTTCACAGCTGCTGATCCAGTGCCCTKAAGGAGTTAAATGCTGTTCAAATGGAAGCATGTCAAGTGAGCACTTGGAAATATGATACTCAGATGMTGGGTGTCAGTAGAAGCCCACAGGTGGAATGAGGCCAGTCAGGTTATTTGTGCAGCATGGCGAGTGTCTTACTTCTGTAGCTGTGCAAATCTGAGCACTTGTAGCACAGCTGAGTTGTGCAGGGTCTCCTGAGGTGACCAGTGTCCCTGGATGTCCTCCTGTAGTCCCCCAGCTGCCAGGYAGCAGAAGCCAAAACAGAAGTGTGTGGCAGGTTAGCCTGGACCTCTTTGGTGTGGTGTTTGGGATGGGCTGAGTCTGTGCACTGGTTGCTGTGGTGGTTGGGCTGCTGGGGGAGAACTTGCCAAGACAGTGGAACAGGATGGGTTTCTGCAGCAGATCTGAGCACCCTGCTCCWTTGTCCTTGCTGAGAGAGCAGGAACAGGTACTTGCCCGTGACAAGGTACCAGCACAGGGAGCTGCTCTTCAAAGTCAGCCTGWAGCAAAACTCTATGTGAAGCCACAAAGGGTAAAGTTTTACTATTTTTTTCCCTTCTGCAAAGTCATGAAACTTGTACTGGCTTGAGAGCAGGGTATGTGGGACCAGAAAATAGGATGGGAGAACAAGCAGTGGGTCTGACAGCAGGGCTGCACGTGCCATAGGATCTCCAGCACCTGTATGCCCTGCTGTTCTTTAACTGGCCTTGTGAGCTCTACAAATTGGGATGTTTGCCCAAGGAAATGGGGTGTCAGATCCTAGAGTGCAGCACACAGTTTGCAGCTGGGATGAGGCAGGGCCTTCCTCAAGTGTCAGCTCCTAAATAAAACTACTTACATGAGCAGGCTCAGTACAGGACRTTGTAATGCCAAGTCAGGGATGGGAGTGCTGAGGAAACTTTACACTAAAATCCAGCTCAAGGTTTTAAGCTGTGAAGTGATGCTAAAAATGACTGAGTTGTTGGACAGGAGCAAATATCCACATGTTTGGAATTTCTGGGGTCTCAAATATCCTAAGCCAGTGTGGTGCTGCTGGGATGCTGTGGCAGTCAGTATGTCCTCCTGCAAAGGGAAGGTGGGAAGGGTGTCTGGAACTCTGCTGGCTGCATGCCCTGCAGGGCTGGGGAGGAGGTGTGAGGAACTCACCATGGAGCAGTGACTTCCCCAGGATTTCCCAGCCATTTGGGAAATGTATTTACTCTTGTATTCATCTGGAAGCAATGGGCACTGTGTGTGTAAGGTGAAAGACAAATTATAGCTTTTGATATTTCCTTGCRTGCTGAAATCCTGAGCAAATTGTGGGGGTGGGGGTGAGCTTAACTAAAAGAAAATTGGGGGTGAGCAGACGGTCATCACCAATTCACCATGCTCCAGCTCTTAAATCCCAGTCATGTTTGGGAGTGCTTGTTCAGGTGTTTTCAGGTACAGCTCACTGAACCCCTTGGCATGAGGCAGTCTCTGCTCATCACACCCTTCATCTRCCTGTGTGAGCTGACCCAGTGGGGCAGAGCTCTGCTGCTGCAGGAATGGGAGGCTGAGCTGTGGCTGCAGTTTGCACTTCTCTTGGCCCCACAGGAGAAACCGGTTTAGGATCCTCCTCCAGCCCAAATCAGCAAAAAAGCACATTCTGACTCTGCTTCCCCTGGCACCCTGCAAAGCTCCCACTCCTGTCTGCAGTGACAAGAGTGGGTTGTGCTCCCAGCTGTGGGAGCAGCGCTCAGGGTCCTTCAGAAACTGCTCCTCTCACGGGCCTGCCCAGCCCAGCAGGCAGCTCTGCTCCTTCAGGAGCAGGTGGGAACATCACCATTTATAAATCAAAGCTTCTTTTCGCTGGAGAACATTCCCCTGCACGTTTCCACGGCCCTGCAGTGTGGGGAGGCCGGCTCTGTGGCAGCCTTTGGGAGCAGGTGGAAACATCACAATTTATAAATCAAAGCTTCTGCGAGCTGGAGAACATTCCCCTGCACGTTTCCACGGCCCTGCAGTGTGGGGAGGCCGGCTCTGTGGCAGCCTTTGGGAGCAGGTGGAAACATCACAATTTATAAATCAAAGCTTCTGCGAGCTGGAGAACATTYYCCTGCACGTTTCCACAGCCCTGCAGTGTGGGGAGGCCTGCTCTGTGGCAGCCTTTGATCCCAGACATTCACAACAAGCTGATCTTACAAACATGACCGTATGAGTCAGACTTTGCAGCAACATCCAGTTCCTGTAAGGCAGAACCCAGCTATGTTCTGTACATGGGAGATTTATTCTGTTTGAGTTTCATGGCACTGATGATTTGTGTTGAGTCTGAGCCTCGGCAAAGGGCATTTTGCTGGGAATTGGGCCCTGCACAAGTTCGCAGTGATTATTTATATCCACACAGCCTGAGCTGCTTGATGAGGGAAGAAGTCATACTTGCCCCAAAAGTGGTGAAGATTATATTTTCTGCCTCTCCTAATGAAAAACAGMTCAGAAAATTTGATTCCATTTTTCTTTCTGTGGGCAAAATGCAGATTTTGGTTTGAATTTAGAAATATACTGCTTCTACAGGTGAGGCTTGTAAAGAATTAAGGTCTAAGATGGGCAGGAGAGGTGGGCTTAATAGACCATTGCATATGAAAGGTAAACCAATTCAATCTGTGTTGTTTCTGCCTTGAAAAACAAGACCTTGTACTCCTGTAGAAGTGTTGAGGAGACACTAACAGTGAATTTCCTGGATTCCACATTAGGTGCTCAGCTGTTTCTGAGGTATCCTGGTGTTGCAGTCTTTTTAACCCAGCTATTGCTGTGCTGCTTTTGGTTGATGAAAGATCCCCAAGTCACCCTTGCCATGCCATGCCAGACACATGCTTTCTCTCTGTGTACTGTCTATGTGAATGTGCTTAGCATCTGTGAAGAGAAAGTTATGGTGGAGAGCTCCATCCTATTGCTGTCATGTTAAAGTGAAAATCTGTCAGGATCCTCTTTTAACTGCAAATATGCTGAAACTTATGTCTCTGACTGTAATGGGAAACCCCTGCAAACAGCTGGAGCCCTCCTTGAATGCCTTGGGAACTCTGAAAAACTCCTAAAAGAATTTGACCTTATTTGTAAGTCTCTTTATAAAGCCTCCACTCTGCTGCCAGCATGTGCAGRGAGCACACACAGAGCATGGGGAGGTCTCTGGGGAAAGGGCTATTTACAAGCAATGAACCATTAATATCCCTSAGCCAAGTGAGCCCTTTGCCCCCTTTTCCTGCTGTTTACAACTGCCTSTGCCTGCATCTCCATGTGGCTTGTTTATTCCAAGAGAAGTAACTTTAAAGAATGGCCTTTTTCTACATGTGTCTGAGTGCAAGGTAGTGATCTAATTAGGAGACTGAGGAGGAAGATCCTGGATGTAAAATGATTACCCTTTTGATTGCTTAGTGGAGCAATATCTTTGGTCATATTCAGGACACCTGACTTGTTCACATTATTTATTTTTACAGTAGCTCCTCCCYGAACCACAGAGAGTGAGGTGGAGGTGCTCAGCTGACCTCTAACACAGGATCCAGGACTCCTGCTCAAGGATACTGTCTTTCTCCATCACATATACAAAAAMCCAAAGCAATTTAATTGCTCATCCTGGGTAGAAGGAGTCCGGGTTTGGTTTTGGAGTTGGTGTCAGATTGTGGGAACTCTGGCTTCCTCAGCCTTGCTCTGAGTCCTGGAGTGTGGATTAAGCTGAGTACTCTGCTGGGACTGAAATGTCCTTGTCACTTAACATACAAGTTGCCTCCTGTGCCTCTGTAAAGGGGAAAAATGAATGTGTTTACAAAGCCCTGAGGAAACTCAGATGGTCAGTGGCACTCTCTGACTCATGGGATCTGATAATGGAAGAGCAGAGGAAGGAGTTCAGGGAATGAGCCTATGCTTTAGGTGCTCATTCCCTGGCATTTTTCATTCTAATGCRGTGACAGAAGGTGATCCAACCCAGTTTGTTTTGATTTCCCCCTCTTAATGCAGATGTATATAAGACTTAAAGCAGAGTCCTCAYATAAATATTTATTACACATATAAATAATGGATCCTTCTAGTTTATCTGTGACCAGATCTAGCATGTGAATGGATATGAAATACATGCAGTAAAAAAAATCCATTTTATTCCAGGGTACATGTTCCTGCCAGCACAAGAGCTGGCTTTAAGAAACTGCTGTCCCTCCAGCTGTGCATTTCTGTCTCTCTTCTTCTTCACCATCTATGACCATTTTCCATCCTGTTTCTATCAGGACAAGGTTGTGGCTGTGCTCTAATCTTAGTCTTAATTCAAATGCTTAAAAATAAACAGGTCCCTAAAGTGTAGAGCTGGACCAATGAGGAATAGTAACCCCTGGCACTGATGGGGGAAGCAGAGGGAGGCTGGGACTGCAGGAAGGGATGGGATATCCACAGAAATCTGTGCTGGTCAGACAATGCCATGTAGCACAGCTGACCTTTRGCAGATCCAAGAGGCTGAAAGTGCTTCAGCCTGGTTTGCCTGTCTGGCCTTTAAAGCAGCTGCAGTGCTGGGTCTGTGGGATGAGCAGCAGCTGGGGGGGGGTCAGACCTTGTCATTCCTCTCTTCAGAGCACACCAGGCTTCCAAAGAACCCCTCCTGTAGGTGTGACTCTGTGTATGCTTCATTTACATTCAGGGCAGAAATGACTTTATTTTGTGCATAGCTCATGATTAAGAACATGTTTTTAGAGGCCARTCTGTTTGTGTGCAATAAAACACACAAGCATCCAAATCTGAAGGCTAAATGAATATCAGTTGCTGTTTAATTCACATATCATACCTTATTAAATTTAAAYTGAAATGCAGTTCCCATTTAGAATGCTGAGTTAAAGTGGGACAAAGCCTGCTTTCAGAAAGTTGTTCTTCAATTTTAGATGCTTTATGTGTTTTAGTTTTTGTCTCAAAACACCAGGAGGTAATTAAAATCACTTTACAGCTGTTTCTAGAAAACTCCAACTATTGTTGGATTCCATAGAGCCATAAAAATGATTTACATGAAATTGTTTTTATATGCACACAATAGCTATTAAAAAAATAATTAAAAAGTCCATTCAAATGTGAGTCTGGACAAGATCTTTCTCTAAACCAAGGTTCAAGTTGGTTTTGAAATACTGTTTACAGTGGAGTATGACCCCACGCAGTGATTGTAATTAAAAATTCTGAAAGTAGTAATTTAAATAGCACTAGCAAGTTCTGTGAGGCTATTGGTATTGTAGTTGAAGAAGTAAAGTGAGTATTTTTATCAGTAATATCAGCTTCTTTAGTGCCTRATCTTATAAAAGATGCCTAACTGTTAGTTAAAAGCAACCCCAAAATACAATCTGGACAATAAAAGGACAATGTTTAAGATATTTAAATGTGTAGCATGTTTGTTTCCATGGAGTTGCTTTGAATGAAAACCAGTGTAACTTGTTCAAAACTGATGAAGTTCCTCTTAAACTAATTCAGCTGTCACTCAAGAATATTGCAAAATTGCCACGAAGAGAGCCTGAAAAACAAAGGTAATGTGAAACCTGGAGTCTGCAGGCACTCCATGCTGCATTTTAGGAACCAAGGGCAAGAAGTGACTTGCAGGCTCTGTCAGCTGGGTAATCTCTTTAGAAAATGGGGCAGTCCTGCTGCTTGTGAMGTTCAGACCTTGCTTCAGCCTAGGTCTAGGCACTTGTTGAGTACCCCCACGATCAGGAAAAGGCTTTTTTTTTGGGCTGTAATGAATAAGCAGGAGAAATGAACTCAGGGACTTCACACAGAAGTAGGAACATTGAAAGCACCATCCTTATCTTCTGCTGAGCAATGCTAAAGCTGTTATCTTCTTTGCTTCTTTTTGTGAATATCTTACAGCCCATGATCCACTCTGCTGTAAATTAAATAATAAAATTCAGCTGTCATTGCCACACCAAATCTTCTTCTCTGAGACTTCTAGGAGCCATGTTTGAAGCTGTCCTTGGATTCTCACTTCAGCCCCCAAACCCAAGAAATGTTATTAATTTGCTCAACTTTGCACACTCTGAGTCAGTCCCTGCTRAACTGGAGGCTTATATATTTTATGTGAGTTCTGGTTCCAGAKACAAGGGTGATAAGATGATTTAAGTTCACATTAATAAACCAAGTGTTTCTAAATGTAACTATAGCATCTGCAATTAAACCTGTAATTGATTCTTCAGTTGCAGTCTCTAAATGTGATTGGTTTCTTTTAAGATAATTTTCTCTTTTCTGGCCTACTGCTGAAGTTTCCAAACTTTTATGAACTGTGTGGTGACTAATTTTTCTCTCTCTTTCGGTAAAATATACTTTTTAAAAGTAAAGCTGGCCTTGTCTGCACATCCTTCTAATGTTTGGATATAGATTTCCTTTTAGCCAGTTGTTTTCAGTGACATTGTGCAAGACATATGCTCTATATACAGCTGTATCAACGTGAAGTTCTCTGCTGCTGTTTGTAGTATGATGTTGAGACCATTTATAATTTTACAAACACCAGCAGGGAACTTCACCTTTTAATTGTTTTGGGTTCTTGCTCCTGAGCTTCTTCTGTGTATGTAAGTACACTCCTGCTTCTGTACCTTTTTTGTTTAAGGGCAGTCTGTGTTTTTTATTGGCTGAGCTTCACACTGGTTGGTCTTAAGGATACTTAAGTATTTGTAGTTTGGTTTTCTCCCTCTTGTCTTGTGGGTCTAGACCCAACTTGCTTCTTTTGTCCTCTATTGAGGCTTGTGTGCCATGGCAGGGAAGAGAAATCCAGTGTATTTCAGTTGCCCCCAACTGAAATTGTGTGACAGCTTTACATTGATAAAGGAATTACCTCCCCAGGCTGCTAAATGAGAGAGTGGACAAAATCCATGTTTAKTAACAGTCTTCACTGGTTTTTAAGGAGAMCATCAAACCTRATGGGCATGGGCTAAGTTGAAAATRCCTGRGGTTTGATKKACTGCACTGAGTGCAGACTGATTCATTGAAATCCCATGAAGACATCCTTCACAGGCTGCTGGATGGCTAATTTTGACTGAAGCTGAGGCTTAGGCACCTCTAGCAGCTGCCCCTGTATAAAGGAGCTGACATTTGTATCAACCATAGTCAATGGAACATCTTTAAAATATATGRGAAACTGCCCAAGACCAGGAGAGCTTCCTTCCCTCCTGTTTATGATAGAGATTCTTTTTCAGATTGAGGCAGTCACTCCTAGGTWAAACATGAAGGAATTTAGGCAGTTGCCTCACCTGAAAGTCTGGAGTTACTTCCTGCTTGTGTCCTGTGTGCCATTCCATTGAAATTTGCTTTCCCTTTTGGCAGACAAGTGGATAACCACAGCACTGATTCAGACATCTGTCACCTTTCTTTGCAGGAACTGAATTTCTCTCCTCTTAGTTAATTGATTCCTTCTATCTTTCATTCTGTCCTCTCACATTCATAGCTGCCAGCAAGTAACTTTTCCCCGTTTGTTCTTGAGCAGGAAATCAGGCTGCACGTTCTAGAGAAAAATCCTGTCCTCTGCTTGGGAGGAGTGTCYTCCTCAAGCTGTCAATTGTTTGTACATTATTTCCCTTAAGGGAAAACTTATCTTGATCCTTTCACCTGCTCCTCAAAAGACAGCAAGGAAAGCTAGGGTTCTGATGATGGTTTAATTTTGAGATTTGGGTCTCCTYCTGATGCATTTACACTGAGCCAGAACGTCTCACAGAATTTGTCTCTTGATCAGGTACCCCCAGTCCTGTTCCAGTTCCTAAACACTTATTTTGTATGTACTGCTGGAAATAGTATTTTAGGCAGTGATCCCCTTTCTGAAGTCTTTAATTGTGGCAAATCATTTGATCCTTTGAACACCTCAAGGCCTTGTATTTTCTTGGCTGAAAAAAGTTGAATGAGTGAYCCTATTTCCTTGAAAATTCACAGASTCGGAGAGTCTGACTTACCCTCTTGTGAGTGGGTGGAGTTTTTTCTCAGGCTCCAGCTTCTTCTTTTTAAAGTGCATGCATGTTAATATTGGGTTGAACTCCATGTCCTGCTGCCTCTCCAGATCCATGGRCAGCCTGTGGAAAACTCCTACCTGGCAGCTTCACAGCATGCTGACATATTCACCTGACCAGCTGTTTGTGTGTGGTCCTGCTTGCTCTGGACAGCCTGTCTCATCTATGCAGGAACCCACCTTTGCAGGTTCAGCATGGCTGTGCCAGGTGAGTCTGGTCATGAGCAGATAAACAGATGAACAGATGTTCTGGAACATCTGCAATATGCCCAGCTTCACAGTGGGATTTGTCACTCTTCTCAAAACTCTGGGTTTAAATCTGTTTGTGGATCTGTCTGTGATGGCTGCTGCTTTGGAAGAGGCTCCAATCTCCACCAGAGCACCKAAGAGTTACCAAACTGCAAAAATTAAAGAGTTTGGAAGCATTMTTTCAGACCCAGATAGGTTTTGCAATCATAAGCAGCAATGCACGGCTCAGATTTCAGATTTGGTTGTGTCACCCTTACTGGAGAAAAACAAGTAACACTGAGTAACCAAAATTAAGGATATGATTAATAGGCATTGGCTCCAGTTTCTTTTATTTTTTTTTTTTTCACCAGGAAGAGGTAATAAAGAAATAGTMATGCTGGGAAGCAGCCTTGGACTGACTAAAATCCATTCATTGTGGTGAGCKTGATGATATGGACATTACATCACCGAGACCAATTCCAGTTTTAAAGCCAATGGGGTCTGCMAGCTGCAGCTGGTAAAATCCTCCATCATGGTTCTTTTGCCCTGCTTTGGGWTTTTACCCTGACAGAGGCTGGGCTGATGGAGTAGATCAAGGAGTCTTATATATACAATATATAATATTAAATGCAACAGGTAAGGTGAATTATGCACCGAGGACTCAGACTAAGGGTTGTGAAATCCAGCTGGCCAGTGGTCTGCATTTGTGAAATGATCCTGGAAAAGGGAATTCACCTTGCACCAGGAGCAAGGCTGGAGGGACGTGCAACTTCTAGAAAGTGGGACCAGAGGTAAAGAGAATAAAGTGAGCTGACCCCACTCCCCCACAGCCCCAGCTTTAGCTGGAAATGCCATATTTGAAAAGCACAGATGATACCTTTAAAYGCTTTCACATGTGAAAGTTTCACCACAGCCAGGATTCGTATGTGCTCTCTGGCAGTGTGCTGAAGCAATCCTAGACTAATGAAAGCCAAGGGTAACTCTRGGCCAACCTCTCCAAGAGGGCTTTCTATCATCTTTGAGGTCTTAAAGCAGTTTTTATTGCTGTATCATGGGATTTGAGCTTTGTGGGCTTTAAGAGGTTCTCGGCAGGGGCCTGGCTCTGCTTAGCAGTTCTTACCTCAGACTTAGTGATATGGTGTTGGCATTTGTGAGTGTCCTTTCCAAATCTCTGACACATGGGGTCACTTGGTTGTTACTGGTGCCAGGGTGGTATCTYGTAAGRCATTTGGAATTTACATTTAGCAAGCAAGCAGCAGAAGAAAGGAGATTTTAGAATATAAAATCATTAAGGTTGGAAAAGACCTCTAAGAYCATTCAGTCCAACTGTAATGTTGCCCTGAATGAGCATGACATCTGGCACAGTAAGTGCCATGTCTAGTCTCCCRCTTCTGAAGACCTGGAAAAAATGAACTTGGCCAGCTGAAGGGGACCACAGCCCAACTCTGCTGCACCACATTGCTGGGCTTGGYTTCCCTGCATCTTTTTGGCAGGATAACTGCATGATTTATGGATAAAATGCCTCTGTTTTTTTTGCCTCTCTGARCTCTGAGGATAGGCATCTGGAGGTGAACACTTCTGACCTGGAATCACCTTCTGAAGAGGTACTAATATAATTGGAGCTCTCACTTCAATGAGCTCCCCAAGGACTCATTTACATTTGGAAGTTAAATTACCTATGTGCACTTCATARCATCCAACAGGAGCGAATTCAGTGTTTTTATAAAACACAGGGGTAAAAGAAAATACCACGTTGTCCCTTCTAGAACTCCAAATGACATGGGGGTGACTCTGATTTATGAAGGTGCTGTAGTCTCATCTATCACTCAGCCACCTCTCTGATGTACTACTGACRTCTTCAGTGCTCGTTAGTGAGGGAATAAAGATGCTTGAATATGACATTTTGGCACCCAGCTAAATGAACTCCTYATCAGAAACCCTTTGAAGTGTGTAAAGAAGATGGTCCCATTTGGAGGTTTTGATTGCTGCTCTTAMATTTTCCAGTTCAATGTGTTATGTGGAGGAGGAACGTGTTGACAGACCAGGAAATCCAAGATGGGAGACAAAGCTAATTTCAGTGTTGGTGTAGTCCTCCCTCAAAACACTGCAGGCTGCTTGCCCTGGCCTTTATGGGAATGCACAAGGCACTTGTGCTTAGAAATTATATGGAGGCAAAACCAGGGACACATTCCCTATTGTGAGCAAAAGGAAGTCTTTGAAGTGAACACTTCATCAGAATTTGTGCCTAGACCCCATTTCTTTTTTTTTTCAGGGCTAGACAAACATGACTGTTYCYAAGAGAATGGCTCAGGTCGTACCAYGGGGAAAATGAGGAGAGTATTTGGATTTACTGTGTGGGAGATTGCTGTTATCAGTTGAGTTGAGCTGGATCTTGTAACATGGATACCTCAAATGACTTTCTGCCACTCCTGCATTCACCAGGTTCTGGTGTTCATTGGGGCTGGAGGTCAGGGAAAACAGTAAGGCTTGCCTAAATTGTGACTGTTTACAGCAAGAGCCAAGGAAACAGAGCACTACAAGAAACCTCCAGTGTGCTGCACTGAAGTCATGCTAGGAGCTACTTAAAAGCAGAGACTGCTTGAAATCTTCAGTAATGACACAGAACAGGGTTTGTAGGTGGTGCCAGATTGGGCAGGACAATTGGGCAGGACACTTGTTACAGCTAAGCTAGAACACTGAAGTGTCTGCTTTGGGGTTCTCCAGGTAAAGAGAGATGTTGGAAAACTGGAGCAAGTCCAGTGAAGCTCTACCAAGCTGGTCAGGGGCCTGGAACACACAGCTTATGGGGCAATACTGAGGGACACAGGGTTGTTTGGTTTCCAGATGAGAAAGCYCTGGGTAGGATCTTATTTCTGTTTTTTACTAAGGAATAGGTGGTTCTGCAGAAGACTCTTTTTGGAAACGCACAGAAGGAAACAGCAGATGAACACCAAAAGCAGTAAACGTGAGTTGCAGCARTAGAAACCTGATTACATACAAGGAAAAAATTCTTCACCTGGAGACAGGCTTAGCCCAGGATCAAGTGTCCAAGGAGTTKGGGAAATATTTCTCTGTGGGGATTTTCACAACTTGCCTGGGCGAATTCCTGAGCAACCTGATGTAACATCAAAGCTGGCTGTTCTTTGGGCAGGAGGTTGGAGTGGATAGGCTCCAGATATTGCTTTCAGCTAAATTATGGGATGGTTTGTGTGCCACAGTCCTAGCAGGTGACGTTTCCCCCAGATATATTTTTTCATCATATGGTTTGCAAAAAGTCCATGTAAAAGAGGCTTTTACAATCTTGATGCCCTACTTTCTACTTGAGGGGCTTTCACCTTCACCTGTAATTGAAGCATAGAGTTCCTTCTACTCTTCTGCTCATTTTGGCTGGTGCAGGCTGAACTGGCAGTTGGAGAGTTGAGGACTTCATACAGGTATTTGTGACTATGGGGCCTGGTCTGTGCCCAGGGAAGGTGGGTGTCTGGGGTCATATGTTTACTGGTAATTGAGTTGTATCAGGGACACAGGTACTGGAAATAGATCTGTACTGTGAAACTGTAGCCTGGTCCATGGCATGTTGTCTTGGCCCAGATAACTCTCCTAGGCAGTCCAGAAGACCATAGAATTCTGGAATGGTTTGAGTTAGAAGGGTCCTTAAARATCATCTTGTTCCAATCCCCTTACCATGGCAGGAACACCTGCCACTAGACCAGGTTGCTAAAGCCTTAAAGATACWGTGGGGGCCTTTTGCAAATTGACTATTAGAACTAGCTCTGTTATATCTCAGGCTGCATTACCTGTTTGGAGTAATGTAGTTGGCAAAATCATTCTAAGGTACAGGGTATCACTTAATGGGGGTAAAGGTGTGTCCATAATTTAGCCCCCATGGTTTCCTGATACAGATGCTGTTGCTAAAGTCAGTTTGGGTGGAGACCRTGGCCTGCTCAGAGCTGCATGGGAGGAAGGAGACCATCAATMCCAGGATATGGCTCGTGGTGGCTAGAAAAGCTGTCAATGTTAGTGTGAGGGTATAKGACAAATAAAGCTCCTAGAAGCATTTTCAGTCTGATAAATCTACAGCTTTGGCACTTGAAGAGTCCATTCAATCTGTTAAGGTGGAGAGCAGAGTCTGTAGTTTGTTARTGCATACACATTCCTAAATGAGGAATGTCCCAAAGGCTGCCCAACTCTGGGGATGCTGGATACAAAAGCTTTGTCATGCCTCTCACAGGACCAGCAGTGTGTAATTCCCCACACTCCCATGGATGTAGTGTGCTCCTGTGCCAGAGGGCAGGGCCCTTAAGCGCACAGCTGTGGGACGTTCTCTGTTTTGTGTGAGAACAAAAAAAAATAACAAATAACTAATAAGAATTAACAACAAAAAAAACCCCCAACAAATAACAAATAAAAAGAATAGGCACCCTCCATAAAATCCTCTGCAGTGTTTAGATTTACTGAGTTTGTCTAACTGGACATTTGCAAAAAGACATTGAATCAGGATTGCTGCATGCCAGATGTTTCCACTGAAACCTCTGACACTCATTGGATCAGAAGTCCCCTAAGGAAGTTTAACTTGTTCAATAAGAAAATGTTTGCAAGGAGCCTTCTTTTGTCATTTGCAGCATGTGAAATAAAATGCTGCCTTAGATTTGAGAAAAAAGACATGTTACCCTCCAGGCTTGGTTTTCTGTGGCTTTCCTGTGTCTCTCA
>CADDXX010000239.1:1125225-1249927 GCA_902810485.1 Alauda arvensis
GGGGTTTGTATTCCATTCTCTGTAGCTTTGTTCCTTTTAGCAACAATTTGATGTTGAAGAAATGTCTCCTTGTGTGTTTCCCCCTGAGTTTGGTCTTGGCTAGACAGTGAAAGAAAACTGTCAGTATTGCACCTAAAAGCTCAAGACTTTATCTGGGCAAATTGTTTTCAGCCTAGGTAAGAAAACATGCAAAACCAACTGGTAGAGAAAAATACATGGGAAAACACTTTTGGAACTTCCCATATTCTAGATTTCTAACATGAAAAATATTCTACTTGCATGGAATAAATGTGATTAAAACAATATTTCTACTTATATGGTAGATAATATTATAATTATTACACCTTATAGTAATTTTCGTTAGATTTAGAGGTACAACATCTAAGAGCAGATGGAGACACTGATCACCTTTGTCTTCAACAGGGGCCAGAGAGGGGGATTTGAGACACCTCTTGTGGTTGTTACAAAGATGAAACATATTTTATTCTCAGCCTTCTTTGTATGGATGTATGGGGGTTTCTGATTCTTCAGTTTTCTTTTAATTTGTTAGAGGTGTGTTAGAGTCAAATACACCTTCTCATGTAGACACAAAGACACTTAAATATGGAAATATTTTATGTGCTCTCACAGTCTGCAATGGGTAAATTATTCTTAGGCAATTTCTCTTTTCACAAATTTCAATTTGTGAATGGACAAATATTCAGATAGATATTGCTTTTCCCTTTCAGAGTGTCAGTCAGCTACTGCTCTCCAGCTCATGATCAAGCGCTGTCATGGGAAAAGAAGCTGCAGTATATATGCCAGCACCTATGAATTTGGAGATCCTTGTTACCCAGGCATCCAAAAGCATCTTAATGTCATCTACACCTGTGGTAAGTAACAAAATTCTCTCTCACTGAGGYCTGTGTTTGTTGAACAGTGGTGTGTGGAGAATAAGACGCAAAAAGTTGTTGAACTTCAAGTTGGCTCATGGTGATTCTTATTTGGTCAATAAGGGAAAGTTTTGGAACACCAGAGTAGTTTAATTCTGTTGCTTTTTGTACTCATTGCTCCATAGAAAAAGCAAAAAAAAAAGTGGAAATGGTATTTATTAACCCATTCATCTGCTTCTTGGAGGAAGGAAAATCTGACAGTGAAGTCGATCTGCTCAGTGGATGTTTACATGCTGAATGTTGACATCCTGAAGCAAAGCTCTGGTTATCAGTAGGATCCTTATTACTTTATTCTGTATTTATTTCATCTTTTACCATAGAATCASGTTATTACCAAACCATACTCATCCACTGCATTAGTAGAAAATAGTTCCCAAAATCTTCAGGTAAACATTGGAACAATTTTTGAACAAAATACTGGTATTTAAAAAAAAGAAACAGTTGGTGCTCTGATTTGGGAGCTGAAGTCATAGTATTGAGCAGACACTGTGCTCTTACCTGACTAGTCATCTTGTTTTGCAACAGAGGAAAAAATGTCCTGTCTGACCCCTGTAGTCAACATAAAAACAACATCTGTCTTCTTACTGTGATGACATTTGGYCATTTTTAGCTGACATATTTGAAAATATTTCCTTCAGGGTGTTGCTCACATAGTTGTCACTAGGATCAGCTCAGTCTCTCTCTCTCTGTGCTTTCCTTTCTGCATCCATCTGGAAGTGCAAATTTTGGTGCTGTACTGAATGTGCTGAGCAGACAGTGGGACATGGAGTAAAGGAGAAGCTCTCTGTGCCCTCAGACATCAGTGGGTCTGTGGGTCACTCTCTGTGTGTAACTGCAGCATGCTGGGTGTGACAAAAACATTTGAGATGGAGTCACTAAAACATTTTGTGTAGTGGCCACAGCATGGTGGATGTGCAGTGCCCTGAGGAGCAGAGACACAGATACAGGAGCATCAGGCTCTCAGCTTGTCTGGCTGTTGTTTCATTTGGCAGGAGTGGCAGGAAGGTTGGGTTTTGTTTGAAGTGATGTGGCAAGAAGTAGCAGGGCTATCCATGCAAAGCCCTGTGAATTTTCTAGTCAGGAAGGTGATGTTTTTATATAACTTTTCTCATAAAAAGWCTGGGGAGAAGCTTATCCTCACGGGGATTTGACAAAAACGAAGGCAATGTAGAAGGAAAAACAGGAGCTCTATCCCTCAAAAATCCAGGGAAAACAAACAGAGCCCCATGATGAATTTCCAAGAGGATTTCTCCTTCAAAGACCTCCACAGCCTTATTCTAGAATTGTGGTCCTGGTCTCAAAGTCCACTACAAAAGGCACTAATGATCTCTTAATCTGACCTTAACTCTCTAGTCCAAGCCTAACTGCATCAGGAAATGAGTCACGCTTGAGAGCATAAAATGGCATGTTTTGCTTTTCTGTGGGTAAAATCTGCCTCATCCTTTGAAGGTGGCCATGGCTCCTTTTCAAAACCATGATCTCAGACATGTCTCTGAACTGGATTTTGTGATCAACAGACACATATTTCTTGTCTCAAATAGCAAAGTCCTTCAACATGTGAAAATGAAAAAAACAAGAAATCAAGTTCCAGTTCCATGTGCTTGTGCCAGACAGAGCTAAGTCCTGGAATTCTTTTAGAAGAAATGATAAAACCAAACAATTTGGTATTCTTATGGCCTAGAGAATGATACCAGTGTAGAAAACCTCCTGCTGGGTGTCTTTTTGTTTCACGTTTCCATAAAGCTGTACACATGATGGCTCCTGGTGTAGTGTTCTCCTACTTTCACCAAAACTGTGGGAGTGAAAGGGGACAGCTGGGACAAATGAGCATGACTGCACTTCATTATTGCCTGTATCCTCATACATATCCCTGTTTCCCACCTCTTGCACTTGGAAACATGTTGTCTCTTGCTGCTGTTTCCTGGAGATCAGTGAAAGATGCAGTGACCCTGGCACAGCTTGGGAAAYGTGATGGGTGCACAAATGGGTTTCTCTGAGCATTGCTTCAACCCTTTTTGTTGCTGCTTCAAGTAAGTGCCCCCATTACTCTCTGAGATCAGGCAGTGCAGTCATTCTGCTCCTCTCTGTCACTCCCAGACTCTGGCAGAGATGTTCTGCCACGTGTCACTGCTCTTACCTGTGAGAAAACTGCAGTGTGTCCTTGGCCAGTGCACTGACCTGCTGTGCTGCTTCAGAGGAGGTGGCAAGAACAGTGATGGAAGTGGCTGTGAGTGTGAGTCTTCATGCAGACATTCCCTGTGTGAGGAACTTCAGTAACTATGGGGACAGAGCAGCTGAGCTCTGCTTCTGGTGCTACAGCATGGGAAGGACTGGAAAGAGACCATTATGGCTTCTTCTGATAGCAACTCATGAAACAAGTCTGCTGAGTAAGTAATTTATGAGGTGAAAAAAGGTAATATTAACTGAAAGCTCATGAGCTGTTAGCAGAAATCACAGCTGAGAGGGACCCTGTGACAGATTGGGAGTGTTTATGTAGCCAAGGCTTAGTGGAGAGCTGGTGAGGTGTCTTATCTCCCAGTGCTGGCAGGAGAACATCTGCAAGGTCTCTCAGGTCATCATGTCCACACTGTTCTTCCCTAGCCTGAAAAGCAGGACCTGGGCCCTATTCCAGATCTCCAAAAGGGGAATGAATGAGGCAACAGCTTTGCTTTCTTTAAGCCATATCCTTATTTCTTAAAGTTTCATTCCTCTAGCTTCCATGTTTTATTGGGCATGAGAATTCCTGCCAGACACACACAGTTTTGCTGGTGAACCTGTTCTTAAACAAAGGTGTTATCTAAGTTTTTGCCCAGCTGTATAATTTTAAAATATTCATTGTAATTACTCCAGCCAGTGGGAATGTCTCAAGTCAGCAGTTCTCCATACCAAATTATACCCCTTTGCACTGTGGGTTCCAGGCCTCTTGGCATCACTTAGCTGAGAGGGAAATGCCACCAKTTGGTGTGTATGTATGAGATGGTTGAAGCAAACAAGTACCCAGCAGCCTGCTCTGATAGAGATCTCTGGTGTGCATTGRGGTCCCATTAGCCCAAAATCCTCCAATGTAAAAACATTCCAAACCTTGGCAGGAGCTGAAATACAAAAAACTTGGCCCAAAGCCAGATTTAGCTAATGGAATGGTGTGGAAGGTGGGATTTTCCASTGTGTGGGTCCCATTACTGCCCTAATAAATACATTAATTATTTTTTCAAAAGCAAAAAGCAAGTTCATTCTGGGAAGCACATAAGGCATGGTGAGGCTGAGTTCTGAGTGTGGCAGCTGTAACAGAGGCAGATACAGAAAATTTAAGCTCTGCCTTTTCTTTAAAATACCCTGAAAGTCTTACAGAGGAAAAGAAAATAAAAAAGCATTAATGCAACTGAGAAAAATAATGCAATAAAGAGTTACTAGAAGTCTTTCTCTCCTTGTTTCCYCTTTCCCCAAACTTCCCCCAAATCTTCCTTTGTTTCTGTCTTTCTTTGGTATAAAACATTGGGTTTTTTTGTAGTATCTATAAGTAGCTTGATAGTGGTTTTGTACTTACTGATAAAACTTACTATGCTTGCAATCTTTTAATTTTCTTAATTGTCCAGTTATTAGCTTCAAAGGCTCCCTTTAATTCTCTATATCTCTTTTCTCTCTAGTTTACTACATCAGTTCTTTTGGYCTGTGCTGAAGTCCTAACTGAGCACTTCATTAAAACCTGTGGAATTTTTTCACACAAAACGTGCTGCTTGGATTCAAGGCAGGGTTGAAGTGTGTGTTTTATTTYAAGACCTATGGATAATTACCATGAAAGTTAAATATTTTCTCAAATCCTTCCTTGAGTGGGGATGAGGGGCTTGTCTGTGTGTAAAGTGAAACCTTGTTTTAAGCATTGAAAGTCAAGGGAGCCATTCAGAGTGCCCACAGTGCCTACTGCCAGTCCTGCCTCCCTGTGCACTCCATGCAGGCTGCAAATACAAACTCTCTGCTGAGGCGTCCATCAGAAATGGCTTGATGAGGCTAAAAGGAAAAAAAAAAAAGGGGATTTTTAATTTATTTGTGTCTAGATGTGTTTCAGTGGGTTGGTTATCAGTCCTGATAACTGGTGACTTTTTAGTCACCRGTTTTTAGCGCTGCAGCAGGACATGTGCTGAACAAAATGGAGGAAATATGGCCTTGGTTGTGTTTTTGATGTGAATATCTGTCACACATTTAGATGTGTGCGTGCCTCCTGCTTGATTCATGCTCTCCAGGAAGGGGTCATTGGGCTGGGAGCTAATGAACTGCCATGGTAACTCATAAATTGCTTGGAAAATCCTGCAGTTCTGCCACATTAATAACCCTGCCATCCTGCTTTATGAGGCAATAAGCTGAGTCCCAGGGGCCAAGTGCTTCACATCCCAACGAGGGAACTGWGCAGGTAAAGAACAAAGCCTGAGCACAGGGACAGCAGCTACTGTTGTTTTGGGGTGTCTGGTGCTGCTGGGAGACCAAATGGGGTCAAGGAGGAGCTCTGGGGCAATGGGGCTGTGCTGACCTTTGCTTTCTCTGAGTGCTTGGGAAAGCAGGCTGGCTTCCTCTAAAATGTGATTAAAGAAATGTTCTTTCAAGCTGGACTAGAGGCAGGGTCTTTGTTGAACAAGGCAGCTCTGAGGTGGYTGCCCTCACGATGATGATGAGGAGGGAGGCAAAAAAGCTGCACAAATTCTCTTCTGTCATCTCAAAGGGACTGTGCTCTGGTCCATTAGCTTGTGTGCAGTAAATCTATCAATGCCTCAGGCTGGATGAATGTAATGGTTCCTTTTGCTCTTAAAATTTATGAATTCATGAATGTAGAAAATATATTTTTATCACTGTGAAAGTGCTTTCTGTTGCTATAAAACTCAATTCCAAGACCTGCATAAAATAGAAAAGGAGAAATTTCAGACTTCCAAGAAAAAACAAAAGCCTTTTACACCCCTTTGGAACAGGGCAGTGCAGGCAGGGTGAGAAAGATAGACACAATGTGTAATGCAGACTTTCTTTCTTCAAAAGTTGAAATAAAATTTCTGTTTACAAACAAACAAACATTTTAGGCAATCTAGCTCTAGGGATATTCCATGAATGTATAATGTCTGTTAATGTTTGTTTAACTGGGCTTCTTGTATAATGCTGTGAAACAGGACTCAGAGATATGTAAATTTGAAATTCATGGCTATGTGGGTTTGACCTACCAAATAAATCAAACAGAATAATTATATAATATAATTCCATATGGCTACTTTCATTGTCAAGACACTGAGATAGTTTAGGACATYTATTAAATGATTTGTCTTATTTTCCTAAGTTAATAGAAATCTGTCCAGTAATTTTTGTATCAAATTTATGCTTCTCTTAAAACTATAGAGTGTTATTTAAAAARCAATCCAGTCCTCATGTAATGACTACAAATATTGAAAAATTCATGAAGTGGGRTTCATCTGACCAAGTGTAGACATATAAGCCATAGAGATTTATAGTGAGACATTCCCATCTGAGAAAAAAATCCTTTTCCAGGTAATTTGGAGAAGCAGCTGCTTTTGAGGCACAAATCATCTCATCCTAAAGTAAGTGCCTGAAAGAGATGAACTGCGTGTTTGAAGTGACAGTTCTCCTGTACTGACCATAAAGAGGCCTCCTGGTGCTCAGCTGACTTATTGTTATCTACATKTAGAGCCTCTAAATATCTRYATGCAGATATTTRCATCTCCATCCACCCATCCCTGRAAGTGTTCAAGGCCAGGCTGGATGGGGCTTTYGKCAACCTGCTCYAGKGGAAGSTGTCCCTGCCCATGGTGAGGGTGGCTTGGAACTGGRTGAGTTTTAAGGYCCCYTCCTACCCAAACCATTCTGTGATTCCATGGTTCTGTGATCTGGTGAGATGCTTTCAACCACCATGTTCTGACGCAAATGTTTATTTTGGTCAAAATTATAATTTCYACATAATGATAACACCAGTGTTTTCTCCTTGTATTTATTGCTTTCCACTCCCACTGTTTGACAGATCTCCAGCTCCTGTGATTTRTCCAAGTGAGAGAGGAACATAATTAAGTTCTTGAGAAATTACCTCTAGCCATGAGTGTAAATGCTGAAAAAGTTCTCAAATAGCAGCTTGGTGTCCTGCACCTCAGCTCAAGGTTATATCAATCTCTACACCTGGCTTTGGAGAGAGGTTTTCCTATTAATTGGTTTTGCATGGGATTGAGGTCCATTTTCTGCATTTCATCTTTATTAATCCCCTAAATGTTTCCAGGAGCCAGGATGGGGCCAATATATTTGCTGACTTCTTTGACTGACTGGTTGTTCTTTTAGACTTTTATTCTCAAGGTCAGATTTGTTCTGAACTGTCAAGGACTGCATCTGGTGGTATGGGAGAGGGGGCAGAGTAGATTTTCACTGGTGATGTAACATCWGTTTCCAGTTTCTGCAAGGAAATGGACTTGTTGAATCTCCTTCCAGACTTCTGCATGTTTCCATCCAGGTGAAGGTAAAGCAAGGAGCTTGTTTTCCTTTCAGAAACTTGGACCTCACATTCAGAATTGATCACCAGAACCTGTTAAAAAAGCTGTGGCAGTGTAACTAAAACCCACCATGCTGCGTGACCAGATAGCTCAAGGCTGATGTTTTCTGACTTCTGAGGCTGTGATTTCATCCCCTTTGATGATGATAACATAACAGTTACCAGTTAACTGTTATTAACAGTTTTTATGGATGCCATTTCCTCCATCTCAGAGAGAAGCAAAGAGGAAACCCCTCAGTCAATGATACTCATAATTTGCATTCATGGCATGGATCTGTTGAAGTTTATGGATTACCTGAGGGTCAAGGCAAGATGCCATCTCTTTTGCTGGCCAATGCTGAAGTGAGTGAGTGCTTTACTAAAGGGCTTGGAGGTAGCTGCTCATAACAGGCTACAGCAGCTCTGCCATCCTGCACCRAGGAGGAACACGCTGCAGGGACAAAGAGCTGTTTATGTTTAACATTAGTGGTTGCACTGGGATGTGGAACGTGACACAAACAGCCTCATTAGTTTTAGAATGGTGGCTGATAAATCAGGTAATTGAAAACTGTCATTGTGCTGCTCCTGTTTGTCTTTGCTTACTGTACAGCTCCCTGTAGCTTGATATGGATCAAGCAAAGAAAGYCCAAACATGCCTGGCCTGGCTGGCCAGAACAATGCGACTCTTAATTAACAGGGCAGAATGAGCCTCTGTCTGATACAGGTTAGGGTAAATAAATATTCTGAGGAATCAGAGCTCTCCATCTCAGGTGGAGGAGGAACCGGTARTGCTGTCACCTCAAGGGAAAGGCTTGAAAGCCCTTTGATTCCTGCAGAGAAGAAATGGAGGCTTGGAGATAAAAATCATTGCCTTGGGGATGGGGAGGRAAGAAGATGGGGCTGGAGGAATCAGAGAGGGAGTTCAAAGGACACTTTTGATGATGATCCTAAGCAGAATGAGCTGTAAAACAAGTGCTACCTTACAATTAAGCAAGGCTTCAAGCCTGCTGCTGTGGTCCTTCAATTCTGGGAGAGCTTCTGCTATGGAGAGTCCCATAAAGAGTTAGCTAAAGTRCTCTGCAACCCCTGACCTCCAGCCTCCACTGTTCCTAAGGTGTGTGCACCTGGGACCTTTAATCGTTTTATCTGTATGCTTTGTTTTGTTTCATTTTTACCAAATGAAAAGGACTGTGGCCTAAAAGTCACAGAGGAAGACTGCAGGGAAGAGTGGTCAGTCTGTTGTAGTGGAGTGGTGATAGAAAGGAGGCAGGTGGGACTTTTGCTTTTCATTCTKGTATTATTAATATATTTTAGAAATTTAAGAAATGTTTTATAATGGACCTGTAGCTTCTACTGTAATAACTGTAATGTAACTAAGATTTTACGGTGACTGACACAACTTTGAGGTTCCTAAATAGATTTTCTCACTGAATGATTTCCTCTGGCATAAATATGCCCAAGTCCTTGAGGCTGAACAGCAATCTGCCATCTAGAGAGGGGATTTCAGGCCTGGGGTGGATCCAGAGGGTTCGGCATGGCTGTCCTGAGACCTCCATGCTTGAACAGAAGGGGTACAGTCTCAAAATCACTCATGATCCATCCATGATTTCACCCCAGCAAAGCAGATCTACCTGAGAGTGATTGTGCAAGATGATATCTGAAATCATGTCTAAAGGAAATCTTTCAGGAACTCTGGAGAGGGAGAAGAGCAGAATTAAGATTACATGGGTTATTTCAGTGGTGATTTTTTTTCCCTGTAAGCTTAACCCTGCTGTACACACTTTCTATTCTTTGTCATATTGATGCCTTTAACGATGCTTTAAAAAGTCTGACCATGAGTAAGTGGTAGATATTTATAATTTTAATACCACAGGTTATTTTTTTACCTGGGAACCTCATTGAATAGCCTCATAAATCGGGTTACTATTGTGTCTCCATGCCTGTTACGACCTGTGCAGATTTCAAATATAGTAATTAACAGTAGTGTTGGCAGGGATGAGACTTCTTCACTGGTGAGGAGGYTGGCAGCCAGTCAGCCAGCCCTTTTCAGGCAGGAGACTGCAGGCAGCAGCCAGGAATGTCTCAGCAATGAATGGCTGACCCTTGATTCAGTGATCACCCTAACTCCTCGTAATTGAGGTTAATGCCAGAAGCATTGACACCTTGATGCTCACTCATTACTGCCCGGAGGCTACTGGAGACTGCTGACAGCTCAGTGAAACACGCATTAGATTAAATTTAGAGGGAGCTTTTGACACCATGACCAATTAAGACATATTTTGCATTAATGTRTATTTGCCTTCCCCTTTTAAAAACGTATCAAGACAATGACATTTCCTTGCACCCTTTATAGAAGGATTCACAGCTGCTGCCCTTCTGCCAGCACATGCACATTGCTCTGCTGTGCACCTACCCCTGCCCTGCTGGTCTCTACTGCCCTCTCTCCACTATGATGTGAAACAATTAGGAAATCCTCTGGAATCTGAAAAATGAAAGTTTGGAAAATTTGTTCCTGACCATGAAAAGAGAATTAGAAGACCAGGACAGAGAGAAGGAAAAAAAAAAATTTTTTTTTGAAAGTCACTAAAGATGCAAATATACGTGACCTCTGTGGTGGTGTCTTGGTACAAATGAGGTTTGTGAGCTGTTGCTGTACTAGAAAATCAATATAATAGGCACTCAGGGGTGTCCATAGCCCATTGATGAGAGCTACATTGGCATGGGTACATTTTAGGGATGTGGTTTACTGGTGAACTTGTCTGGGTTAATGGCTCTAAGATTCTTTTCCAACCTCAATGACTCTATGATTCTATGATCAAATGTGTAATTTAATTGCTGGGAAGTGCACTAATGACTGTTACTACAGCTACAGGCATCAGCAGGGATTGTTGTGCAATGCACTCACTTGCTAASAAGCATTTCCTGCTATGAGTGGTGCTTTATAGGCAGGGCCCAGACTTTGGGAGAGTGTAAGGCTCATTTTGGCTGTGGAGACCAAATTTACACAGGGGTTTGTGTCATGGCAGCTGAATGGAAGAACTATCAACTCTCTTATCAATGTGTATCCTGTGCAATGTTTATTCATTGTTAGATGAGTAGATGCATGCACTGTTCTCCAGGTGGAATTCTCACCRTGCAGTATTTCCTGCCCAATCTTTGATTATATGAAATGAAAAGAAAGCAGTAGGATATGGCAAGTTMATTTCTAATTYACTGCTGTTTTGAASCTGAKGTGTGGCTCTCCATGGTCAAACCACCAGTCCTGTGTGGACTAGGCAGGRAGGAGGGTGTTGTGCCTTACATGAATTCTGTGATTTATAACAGCTGAATGATGACCAACCCAAGTCTCTTTATTGTCAGCAAAAATAATTTCCCTTATTCCAGTTCAAGTTCTTGTTTGGGAGAGGCCAAATAATGGCAGAGTGTAGAGGCTGACATTTATGTGTCTTCTCACTACCTGTGAACAAACCTAGCCCTACTATGGGGGAATTCCAGGAAATCACTCTTTCCCCTCACTTTGGACATTTTCTTGCATTTCTACTTGATCTCTGAGGCCCAAGGCATGGGTATTTTTTCTTCTGTTTGTATGGAAGCTTTGGAATGGGCTTTTATTGTCATGGTGTCTGGTTCTCTGTGCCCTGGTGCTTAGAGATGGGGATGCCAGTTTAAGAGTAGACACCTCCCAGAAGTTCCTTAGGTCACATCTGCTCAGCACAGATGACCTTTTGGGGGGCACCCCACTTTACAGTGGGGAGGAGATTGCCATGGAATACTTGTTCTTCAGGAAACTTTCCTTAAAATTSGTCTGGCATTTGCATTTCCGACCTCTTTTTCAAGACCTCCATTTATTCAAACCATCCACACCCAARCAGTTAATGCCCCTTCAGACAGACACTTCAAATACTGTTGACAGTGGCTACTTTTCATGTCCTGTTTTAGTCACTGTTTAGCTAAGCCATTCATGTTCAGCTCCTTTAATCTTTCCTCATAAATCAACCTGCCCAGCCACTCAATTGTCTTTTTGTTGCTCTTTTCCACAATTACCTGTACCTTTTAACAAACACTGAGCAGSCTTATGATTATTTTCCCCCTGGGGGCCAGCAGAGACTTACAATCTCTGCCATATATTAGCCATGATTGCTGTTTCAGCATCGAGCAGCAGCAGCACCATTACCCAGGAAGAAAAGCCGAGTCTCTGGAGTTTCAGTCCCAAGTATCCTGCTGCTCAGTATTTCACTTATTATCCCWCATTTAGGTGAACTGAACCAAAAAAATGTAGGAATTTCTGAATGTTGGAGTGGGGAAGCACTTCTGTATGGGGAGAACAGGGTCATGGGGAAACAGCATCAGGATCCTTTTCTGGCTGGTTGTGTTTCCAGCTTCRCTGACACACAGGCCTGGGGTCTTAAGGATGACTGATACTGCATAACATAAACTAAACAAATCCTGCTACATCCCTTCCAAAGATATTTAACTAAATTCCTGACCCATGAGCCCACCCTGGGCCGTCTGTTATCTCTGAAAGCCATCTCCCAGCTGCCTGCAAAGCCTCTGGAGGCTGGTTAATCCCWGCAGATGGACCTTGGTGTTGGTGCCTCCAGGGGAAGGAGCAGGGCAGGGAGGGCAGAGTCTTGGAGGTCTCTTTGTTAATGGGTGTCACTCCACTTTGGTTCAAGCCAAAGCCTCAGGGAGAGGCAGAAAACTGGTATGCAGCTTCATCTGGAGTCCAACAAACCTGTTTTAGGTCAAGAGTTGCCCCAGCCTGGATATACTCCTAGCCTGCAGGGACCCAGGGAGTRTGTATCAAAGACCAACCTATAAATGGGGATTGCACCAATTAGTCCCTGGATCATGTGTATTTGCTTCAAGCTTTGATGAAATTCTCAAGGTATTTTGTTTAGAAGAAAAAAAAATGCTTCTTGGAATAGACAAGAAATGCCTTTTTTTAAGGACTCCGTGAAAAATTAGAAAGAAAATAACAGCTTACTCAAGGGCAGCCCCCTATTACATCTCTTCCCCAGGCATGGAAGGGGCACTGGCCCAAGGGCAAGAGGTTTTCTGCTTAACCCTGATCATTCATCAGCTCTTTGGGCAGTCACTGTGCTTCCTCCTGCCTGGTGTGGTTAGACCCTGGGGCTGTTTGCTCAGCATCTGGAAGGAGAGAGCAGCAGCCTCACCACTTCCCTGGGGTTTTGGTCTATCCATCCAGAGCAGACATGATCACACAGATGTGAGGAGTCTCTGCTTTCAGTGCCTGCAGTTGCTGCTGAACTTTATTGACATGAAGCTTCAGAATGATCAGGTGTTAAGCTCCTGCCTGACATGTCCATTGCTGTCACAATAATTCACTCAGTCATCAATTCAATGACAGTCTCTCTTTTATTTTTTTGTTGTTGTTGTTGTTTCTTATTGTTATAATTTTTATTACTATGAAAAATAACTAATATTAAATTTCCTTCCTCTCTACTTTTTCCCCAGTGAAAAAACTCAAATCCCTGGGGATATAGCTCAGGATTACATACTAACACACAATTTTTAACATGCTGCATATTGATCAAAGGGTCTGACTTCTGCTGTGTGAAAGCTGTCTCTGATTCCCACAGGGAGGAAAGGCAAATTTTCTCCTCTGTGCTATTAGAGATGATCAAAACCTGCAGACGCCTTGGGTATCARTGAAGGATGAAGTATGGGATGTTGGTGCAATGTTGTGGCTCTCTTTTGGGAAGATTGAACCACCTGGTAAATTGGAGTTGGGACACGTGTAATGTAAATTTTCCGTCAGATATTTCTTAACTTGTTACAGTTATTAACAAACAAGTGGATTTTCTTTCCTTCCTCACCTCATAATTCTTTGTTCTTTAAGTTGTGCTGAATTAGGTATGAGGGCACCTCTGACAGTACAGAATATTAAATGGGGAAGGCACAGATCCTGGTTTGTACTTTCTGTTTTTCTTTCCTTCCTGTTCCCGTTCAGCATTGTCAGGGTAGTGATTTTCTCTTAAGCAACACTTAGGCCTGTGCATATGTTTGCATTTAATTTCCAGATGGGGAGGCAGGCCTCTAATAACAGTGTGAGCTGCTGCTTTATGGATCTGGCTGGCTGACTGACTGACCCTCTTTTTGCAGCTGGCCAAGAGACTGCTCCCCACATCCAGGATGCTGACACACTCATGGCTGAGCCAGGTTTTGGACTCTCAAGCCAGACTGGTGCAAAAAATGATTTACCTGTCTCAGSCTGTTCACCAGCTCTTTACATCCAKGGGGTTCTTGAACCCAGGATCATACACACTGCTTTACTTTCTGGCATGACTGCTYGTCATAAATGTCTTTCCTGAAGTCTTGGGCTTTGTTTGAGGAAGTGGATTTGACCATTAGCATTGACATCTTGGTTATGGCAAAAACATTTTCCTGTGTAGAGGGACTTGTAATGATCCCTCTGTTTCTCTGTAAGTGCTCCTCTGCAGACTTCCTGAAGGGATTTCTGTGTTTCAGGGGTCTCATCCCAGCTTGGAGAGTTGTGTTTTCCTGAGGGACCTTACTTAGCAAGTTGTRGGTCTCAGTGTAGCTGGGTCCAACCCGCTTTGAAGTTCAAGACTAAAGATTTAGGACTAGCAACCTGGAGTATAAGTGGAAGGTTGGAGTACTGAGTGCACAGACATATTGATCTGAAGAGGAATGCATTTGCAAATAGATGTGTTATTAAACATGCTSTAATGCTGACCAGATGGAGCTGTCTACGGTATAATCAGCTGCATATGGACTAGATACCTTGGCCTCCCTTTGTAGTCAGTATATGAAAAGAAAAAGGCATTTCTAGGTTGCAGTTCATCTCATTTTCAAGTAGGTATCTCAGGTACCCCTTACAAGTACTTGTTTCTCTCTTTTATTTTCAAAGGAACCTGTGGTGACCGGACCAGATGTGAATACCTGCATTGTTGAGATCTGAAGTTAGGCCAGATAGTTCTTATCCTGAATATRTTTTCTAGAATATTATCTGTTTTCAGYAATTATTTCTCATTACTTTCTTAARTCTTCAAATCTCRTGATGTCTAAATTAACTGCAAGTACATTGTTGATARCAATTTTACTAAATTGCTTCAAATAATTTCTTATTTTAAAAACATATTAGTCTTTGACAKTTTCATGTCTTATTACCAGAAAAGTAGAAAATTAGTACATAGTTAAATAATATCTGCTTTGTGTAAATAACATCTCTTCTGARGAGTTCTTAGCCTTCAGTGGGTTTGAACCCTGTTTTGAAGGATGGGATTCAGGTTTTGATTCTGAATGTAACTATCCAGAGGTTTCACAGCTCTTGCTGTAGCCAAGGAAATTTGTTTTTGTACTGACTAGAGATGTAGAGCTCAGTAGCCCATATATACACATAAAGTGATATTTTAGACAATTTGGTTTATTTATAGATCCTGCCTAATATTTGCACAATCTGTCTTTGATGTTTCAGCCTAGGGCCTTTCAAACAGTCATATTTAACTGGATCATGGGTATTTGACCAGCTGAATTATTCTTGGATGAGTGCTGACAATAATAGGCTCTCACACACAGAATGCCCACGTGGACAGTTACATGTTGACTTCCCAGCTTCTTGTCATTGTGCAAAGATGAAACCTTGGGAAGGGTTTATCTTTGTCTGAGGGATGCAGTGGTCTTAATATAGTTTCCTTGCTCTGGCAGCTGTTCCTGTGGAAGACACAAGAATGCAGGAGAGAGGCGTGTTGCTATTTATTTCTTGTTTTTACCCATCTTTGAAAACAGTGGATCCCAAAAATGGACATGGCAATGTTGTCCTTCTTGCAGCACAGAAGAGCAAAGATTCTCTTCTCTATTTTGAGACGTCAAAGGAATCCATGYCCTTCTGGAGTGCATTTCCTTTTCCCAGATAGTGAAAAAAGAAAACGTTTCCCAATCTTTTGTTTCAGGGAAGCTTACCCAATTCAGAAGCAGGGGTTTGCTGTTAGGACTGGAGTTTGTAACATTGAAAACATGACAATTCTCAAACAGRAATGCCTTGGACCAACACAAGAATAACATCTTGTCCCACAGTAAAAGCTCCTGGTGGTGTTTATGAACTGTATGAGGCAGAATGCTCCTGCAGATCCAGTTTCACCAGCTCTGTGTGGTGTTTGTCCACATGGAAGCAGCTGGGGTGACACCAGCAGACCCATGAGCACCTCCACAACCCTCCTGCTTTCTGACTGCCCAGCCATCCTGAGTGCCCAGCTCTGCAGGGGAGGTTCTGCCTGGTTTGAAGGACGTGCTGCAGCCAAGCCTGCAAGGAGCTGCTTGCTTGGACAACCTGTGTCACCAGAAGAAGGGACCAGGCTCCTCCAGTGAGGTGAACACCTCCAGAAACACAGGGAAACTCTCCATTCTAAGCAGAGCATTTAGGGCACACAGCTTCCAACGAGGCCCTGTAGTTTGTGAGGCTCCACCAGGGACTGCCCAGCCCTGATCTTGGCAAAAGCCAACGCAGCCCAATTAGAGCCTTTTCCAGCTGGCTCCAAACCCATCAGCACCATCAGCCAGTCCTGCAGCATGCCATGCTTGGCCACTCCACTGTCCCTGCCCCATGGAGGCATCCTGGGAGTTACTGGTATTGCTTTGGTGCCTACTGGTGGGAAATCCCTGTGCCAGGGTGAGTCCCCCCACCTGCAGCTCCTTCTGTGCACTTGGTGTCTCCCAAGCAGCAGAGGGGACAAGGAATGAATCTGAATACATCAAGGAGGCAGGATGCCAGGCATCCCTTATACTGGGCAGCCAATTGGAAATTTAACTGTGTTTTGGAGAGAGTTCCCATGGGCTACACTTGTAYAATAAAAATGTTCCCTGTCCTAAGGGCAAGTGCAAGGCATGATTCACATCTGAATAGAGGAAATCTCTCTACCCAAAGTAGTTGCAGTGAAAAATCCCTGGCTGTGCTGTCCCCTGGTCCATGCCAGGGTGGAGAACAGACCAAAGTATCTCTGGAATTTTTTTAAGTTACAATCTGTGTACGATTCCAAGCCAGTGCTTGAGCCCTTTAGTTTATTCATATAGATATATCCTGGATTTGAAGTTCAGATCAAGAAGTTTTATTGATCATTATTTTTTCAGTCCTCTTTTGTTTATTCTTCAGTCTTTCTGGGAGAACAGGCTATGGCRTTCATGAGCCTGGCATGCTAAAAAMTATCACTGCTCCAGATCAATGCAGCTTTACTGTCAGAAAGGGCTATGGGGCTGCAAAACATGTGGGGGAAGTATTGAGACTGTCTGGGCCCTGTGAGTTGGAGTGTGAGTCTGGTGTTGGCCAGGGAATGGCCAGTGAACCCTGAAYTTGGCTCCCATCATAGTGAGAGAGCAAGAGAGAAACAAAGGTGAGGGCTGTGCCCTGCCACTGCAGGGGAAGCTGCCCCATTTTTTGTTCTTASGCTGTTCTCAAATATTTTTGTCCAGTTCTTTCTCTCATTTTTGTTGCCATAAGCTTGGCAAAGCAAAACCAGGTAATGCCAGTTGTTCCTTCTGTCCACAGGACAGGGCCACTTGGCTGCTCAAGTTTCCTCTTCTTTTGCTGTTCTCCCTCTTTGAGAAAGGAGCAGCTGGTCTGTGCACCTCTGTCTGGGACATTCAGAGCAGGAGAATGTCTCTTCTCTCACACTAATGACCCTGTCCGTGATTTCTCAGCCTACTTGGAAGAAAAAGAGATTGAACAACATCSATCATTATTTAGATTGGCAGTGGAAACCAAACTGGGCCAATTTCATAACTTTGAAAAATATGGACTCCTTGGACCAGTGTTTCCTTTGGACATGTACATTCTAATAGCATTTAATTTATTTCCTTAATTACCACTCCAAATCTTTATTAAATATTACCAGTTTGGTCTGAACTCTGGTTTGCTTTGAAGGTTCTTGGGATCAGATCCTATTGCCAAGAGAAGCTGGAACATTTCTAGTCATTAACCAAGAATGACTCTGAAAGGGWCTTTGGGATCAGAAATATGGAGATGTTGAAGTAAACTTTCTATTCAAAGTTTGAATCCCTTCTTAGATAACAGCTATTGCAGAGAGAAAGTCCAAACTCCTGAAACACGGTGGGCAGAAAAAGTCAGATGATGTTTTGTCCAAGTGGCTCCTAGGACCTGCTGCAAAATACTTTCAGTGGAGTCAACAGGTTTTGAGTCAGGTCTCATGTGACTCTGTCCTGCAATAAATGTAGAAGGRTAGCAGTAATTGTAGACCATGGTGCTCATTTTGGTCACCATGGTATTATTATAAGAGATTCCCAGTCCACAAACACACCCTTTCCTTTGCTAGCCCAGCAGATCCTGTGAGCCAAACGTGCTATTGAAAGAGAGTTGCAGATAATGTGGTTTCCCTGAGCCTTTCAAACGTGTTATAAAACCAGAGGAGCTGCAGAAAGCAGACTTGGAGCCTGAGTCTGAATCTGTTGTGAGTATAAACAACCTATGTTKGTGTGCATCCTCCCTGCCTTTGGTGATGAGTGTTTTGCTGTGAGATTAGGGGTTGAAGGCTCTGAGATAATGATTTCAGCTGTGTGCCTCTTAGCAYTGTAAAGCCCATAGAATATCAGAAAATTTATTGCTGTGACTTAGWTGCAAACTCCCTGGAGTGGACAAGGGTTGTGGACCTCATGATAAATAGCACRCGCTAATATTTAGCAAATGATAATGCAGACCACAGAAAAGGGGGAACAGAGGAAAATATATTCCCAAGGGCTGACAACTAATGCAAAGAGCCAAGAAATAGTTTATAGTGGGAGGGAATTTCCCTCCTCCATGCACAAGTCACTGCATTACGGATGTGTTGCACAGGGCCCAACATTGATCCCTCCAGCACCAAAGTTACTCCTGGCAGGAGTTCAGAACATACAAACTCACAAAGCCCTGCAGGCAGAGCAGACCTGATGTTTTCCAGCCCCAGCTGGAAGGTGGTAGAGCCTATATTTGAAGCAGATGAAAGGGATTGTGACTAAAGCTTAACTGGTTGTTTATAGGGCTTCTCTGACGCGTCTATGCAATCTGCTTCGTGCACAGGGCAGGTATCTTACCAGASCACTTCTCTGTCAGTCCTTCCTGGYTAGCCCCTTTCCAGAGAGCTAAAAAATCCTCCATCTTCTTTTACACAACCAACTAAGGACA
The DNA here is from genome assembly GCA_902810485.1 of Alauda arvensis. NCBI lineage: Eukaryota > Metazoa > Chordata > Aves > Passeriformes > Alaudidae > Alauda > Alauda arvensis. Next base: position 1,143,815 of record CADDXX010000239.1, read on the forward strand.
TATTTGTGCTAAAAATCTCCCTCTGCCTGGGATGTGCCCTCCTGGAAGAGTGACATTCCCTGGCTGTAAACAGAAATGTGTCATTGCAGGGGATGAGGCATGTACAGCAGGATGTCAGAGGGTGGTGGGTGAGCCCTTCTGGGATCAGGGCCCCTTGGTGAGGGATTGTACATGCAGTGTACAGACAGCACTGTTCTGGTGAGTGCTGTGCCAAATTCYGTCAGTCCTGGAGGCAGGAGGGTTTGTGCAACTGGTAAGGGGATGGGGTAAGCTGGGGGCTGTGGTGACCCCTTTTTCCTTTTTATGGCCTTTAAAAGAGGTGGTTGGAAGGTGGATGATGCCAGCCAGCTGTGCCTGCCACTTCCAGTCTGGGATGGAGAAGGGGCTGGGCATGGTGAATTCTTGGTGAATGAGCAGAAAGGGAGGTGAGGGCRGAATGAGAGGGGCAAGTCACAGTCTTGAGACATGACAGGTCTGCAGTGGATGAGGCAGCTTCCCTTGTGCCTGCAGGAAATCTGGGTCATTAGAGGGTGATGGATGCCTTTGCAATGCTGTCTGTGAGGGAAAATGTCCACCTCATGCAGCACTGTGCTTAGTCCAGAGCTGAAATGAGCAGACTCAGAGGCAGAGGGTGGCAATGCCTAAGGRCTTTAAATGTTACTTTGGGGTAGAAGGTGAAAAATGATGCGGGTAAACAACTGRTTGTGAGAGGTAAGGCTTTGATTGYAATTRAATTTGATTTTTCCTTCACTTGTGGGAAATACAGACTGTCTGTAATCAGACATTCAGTCATGACACTTTTGAGAGACAAGTATTAAAACTGCAGACTTGGGCTCATAAGGTGAGAATTAAAGTTTCCTGTGTGATTATATGGAAACTGCAGTAAAACACACATAAAACCAAATTGCGAGGCATGTGTTTCAGATGCTGGAAAGGGAGGAATGATGGATAGCCTGTGGCAAAATCCAATGTATGTACGTGTGACTGCAAAAGATCAGAAGAAGGCATAAGCATCTGATTTAGAATACTTGTAGTGCAGAGGCAGATTCGTAGCATATGTTGAGAGCTTATAGGGAACAGACCATGCAATATGTGATACCACACGCAGAGAGCCAGCACTCTGGAAACTTCCTTCTCCTGGGAAAAAGATCATGGAGCAACATTTATTTTACAGAGGCACCCTCATGTTTTATGYATTTGTGCTTTCTGTCATGATATTTGATAGCATTGCATTTCATCACWTGGAGACATGCTGCTTGGGAAAGCAGGTCTGGAGGGTACCTGTGCYCTGCTCAAACCCCTTTCCCGTGGCTGCATGCCATAATAGTGTCTTTATTAGGCCATTGTGTGTTCTGAGAGCAAACTGTGTGTAGTTGGGTTGAACTAATGAAGTTTATCCTGGGAGAGATGAACTGGAGTAGGATACCATGGATTAATAGACCCAAGGAGCAGATCAGTGAGATGCTCACAATTAGCAAGTCCAACCCTTCCTCCTGAGTTCAAAAAGAACTTAACACAAAACCTGTACACTTTCAAACCCCTGTGTTCTCAAATCAAAGCAGYAATGCCCTAATTAAAGCCACTTCTAACCTTGATTCCCTACACATAATACAGGAGAGCTGGCTGTCCTGCCTRTGCCCTCCCTCTGCCCACCCTGAGAGCCCTTTTTATGAGCAGGCTGGAACACTGTGCATTCACCTCTGGCTGTGGGCAAGCAGGAGCCTCTGATAGTGTCCTRCCTCTTGCAGGAGTGGAGGTGACAGGTGGGGCACATCTCTACCAGCCAAAAGTCTCTCATCTGTGATGACACAGACCCTCCTGTCAACATCTCCTTCACAGTGGATGAAATATCATTTGATTGAGGCCAGGGGGAGCAACCTTCCTCCTTCAGATCTRTTTTCCAGTGAGTAGGGGCTGCTTTCAGGTATTGAACAGGCAGCCAAGGCCTCTTACTGCTCTTTGCTGACACCATCACTCAGCATCCTCCTGCAGCATGGCTGGAGGGAGTGGGGGCCCTCTGGCTGCTTTCCAGCCACCAACAGCTGCACATTCTCCTCCAGAGAAGTGACTCTGGTCCCAGGGACATGGCCCGATGCGATGGCGTTTGGAAGGACCTGCAGCAAAGCAGCAGAACTGGGAGGAAGGGATCATTGCTGGGATAAGAATGGTGGAAAAGACTACAAGAAGGAAAATGGCAATGAGAGATGTGGTTGGCAATGGAGAGAAGTGGGAGTGATGGAAAAGGAATGAAAGAGAAAACTCTGAGAGGAGCAGTTCAATCACTTTGTAGATAATACGGGATACTTGAGCCAGCATTTCATGTTTTTTTATATTCCAGCTCTGATCTGAGTTACTGCAGAAGAATTGTTTTATTGTTTTGTGCCTGACTTTCCCCATTTATGAACCAGATAATGGCCATTAGCAAACCTATAGCAGGTGAGGGCATTTTCAGATCCAAGCCTGGGAGTGTTGACACTTGAGCATTATTGATAGACACGTGGAGACAGGCTGTCTCTGTGAATACTTCTGCAAAAATCTTCTTGAGTCTCTTTAAATTTGGCAGCTCCTCATGCACCAAACCTGAAGCACCTTCACAAGGTCTGACACTGGTACTTATGCCCTTAAYTGTTCTGCCAGCTCATGATAGCTTTTGCAATATCTGGTGTTAGGAGGGGAGGGAGCAGCAGAGCTCCAAGCACATCCTTAAGGACCAACCACCCATAAGATTTGTCTGCAGTTCCAAAAGTRCAAGTGAGGTCTCTGTCTGAACCTGTTCTGAAAGCCTGGGCAGACCTGGGTGACCTTAGATAGGTCAGTTATTATTCCCTCTTTTCTTCATCTCTGCATTTTAAAAATGAATATGAGGATACTTTGGAGAAGAGTGATGAAGGTAAGYAAGGAAAAGAGTAGGATGTGATGAGGTGAATTCAGAATCCATGGAAGTGCTCAGATAAAAGTTCTCCATGAAAGTSGATGCTGTTATCTGCCATTCATCTGCCATTCACCTCACTGCACTCCAGCCTCGGTCACTGATCATTAACATCACTCAGAGACTTGAAGTGGTTTCAACAAATTGTCTGAGATGTGCTGCTTCTCATTTCAATGGGTCTTAGGCAAGACAACAGAAGAACGTAATACARTGTCACAATGCTGATATCAAGCAAGTCACAGATGCTGATACCAAGAGACTTATTTAGTCCATTTTGATCTTTTTTGTTGTGCTTTTCTCATCTCATCAAACAATCATTGCTGKACTCCTCAACTGTGTCCCTCTGAGATCCTTCCTTAGGAGCCACAGCCCAAGCCTGAAGCTCCCTAAGGAACTGGYCATTTTGAAGATTTTCACTTCAGCRGTGTCTTCAGCTTTGTTCTCTTTGTCTCTTTTCAGAACCTGAGTAAGWGATGAGGTTTTCAGATAGAAATATTGCAGATACAGTTGTGATTGTTGTAGGCTGATGCTTGTGCTTCACTGGCCTGTATGTGCAGCAGAGTGTTGGAACTGGGGGCACATAGGGAGCCAGGGATGTTCAATAGTCTGGTGTTCAGTTACTTTAAAGTTTCACATCTCTGAACCATGGCAGTATTTGGCCTTTATTTTCTCTCCCCACTGTGCAGTCCCAGAACTGCCCTGGCCAGTTACTTATGCCAGTCTGAGTCACACTGCAGCTGGAACAAGCTTCTCTCTGCATTAGTTTTTGGAAATGTTTGTGCTTTGAAAGGGCAGGGCCCATATAGAGGACATTTCATTTTCTCCAATTTACATCATTTTGCTGCTCAGATGTTTGGTTGTTTTTTGGGGTGTGTATGTCTCCAAACTTCCAGAACTCTGTTGAAACAGCTACTTCTCAACTGGTGATGGAAATTTTTATTTATGTTTAGTGGARTGGCACAAAGAAATAAAGAGCTCTTTCTTCATGACCGTGATTCCCCCCCTCCACCTTTAAATCCCAAAAAGGTGATGATTCAGATATGCAGCTGATCCAGAATCCTGTTCTTGTACGGGGGTGACCCCATATCCATGGTGCAAAAGGAGYTCTGATCTGTGGGTAGGCACCACAGACAGGAACTTTTTCACRTGCCAATGTACCTCACTGCACTTCCTGTGGGTGAGCTGACTTTCACCAAGTTGGGAAACATCCCTGGAGCGCCGTGAGTGGAAGTGACATATTTACCTCGCCTTGTCTCCTTTCATCCCGTTTCAGACCTCAAACTGTCTAACAGCATTAGGAGGCCCCACAGAATGGGAACTTGAAGTCAGTACTGCTGGATTTCAGTACTGCTGGATTTACTGGCTCTCTGTGCTATCTCCTGACACTAACATTAACTGAATACATCAGGAATGGGGCGAATTTTTAGGGATATGGGAAATAGGGAAATCTTAGARGTGAAACTTGGAAAACCAAATCTGCCTGCTATGTTTGTCATGCAATTAGTCAAGGAGCTGGCTCACACAGTTGTCTCTGAAAACCAGGAGAATCAAATGAGAACCAGAGGACAGAGGAAAATATGTTGTATTGATCTTTACAAATGAGCAGCAGTCATGAAAAGAGTTAGTAACTATCCAATAAGGGAGGAAGAAGAATTTTCTGTGCCATGCATTCACATGGAGCTGTATTTGTATTATCTAACCCTCAAGAGAGTTGCCAAAATGGAATGCAAATGATGGAAAAAGGAAGGGGTGAATTTTGTCTTCATGGAATACTGGAGAAAAGACCAAACAAAGTCAATCTTTAAGCAGTTAAAGCAAACCTTGTCTCTGGTGAAGAAGAGTTCATTGAATTTTCTGTGTGACTCATAGCACACYTTAGTTATTATTTTGATTCCTTTAGTGGCATGTAGGAAGTATGCAGCCCCTCTACACATGCTGACTTCACCATTGAATAGAAACATGGATGACACACACTTAGATTTGTAGGAAGGAAATCCACACAAAACTTAATCACTTTGTTTGATCCAACTGCAGGCCAAGTAGATGAAAAAGAACATGGTCATTTAATCTGTGTAAGATATCTATTTATGTACTGAGGCAATTAATATATTGTTTCACGMGGTCTGAGCTGAAAATTTAATTTAATTGACTGGAGATGAGGATTATAAAGCMGACTGAAAACAGGCTGGAGGCACCAGAAACACATAGTGATGAATAAATGCCAAGACTTGGTGGAAGATATCTCAGAGGAGCAGGAGGGGACAATGTTAGACTGTTTTTGTTCAAGATCCTTATTACTGGTTTGGAAGGAAGGTTGGTTATGGTAGCTCATTGTGKGATGGTGCTCATCTTGGGAGAGCTCATGCTTTCCAAAGCACTAGTACTAACATCTTTTGGTCTGGCAAACTTTGGATGAATCAAAATCACAGCAAAGAGTGCCAAAAAGTTCAGTCTGGGGACCTCACCCAGAGTCACAGTGAATGTACCTGTCTGTAGCTGCTTCCTGCAGAAATCTCAGTCCATGTGATTCACCATTCAGAGCACACAAATTCTCCATTAGGGTTCAGCCTCTCCCATTTATTTATCTAATGTTTGTCTGACTTTGCCTATATTGGATTCTCCATACCAGAGCCTCCTGGCTGACCTCATGGACATGCTGTTTCACTGTCCTGATATTTAAACTTGTGTTGGGATTCTAGCAAGCATCTTGATACTACTATTTCAGACAGAGGGCTGGTGGAGCAATAGGGACCTGTAGGATCTCTGTTTCCTTACTAAACATACTGCTCTCCAGCCTGCTTCCAGAGGCCTGGGAACTACYCAGTGAAAGCTGAACTTCAGGACTGTCCTTTGGGGAATATCACCATTGCTTTGAGATGGAGATTCAGGTCCCTGGGGTCACCAGGTCACTGTTACCACTGACTGTGGGTGTCAGGGCTGAGAAAAGGGATGGGCAATGCAGCTGGCCTTGCTGTGCACATCTGGGCAAAGGGGCTGGACGGGTAACCCTGTTCTATATCTGCAAAGAAGTGCAGGGAGGGAGTTAAAGGGAATGCAGAGCAATTTCCCCATCAGTTTGCAATTCATTGGCTGTCACTGTCCAGCACTAGCTGTAAGGTTCAGTTCTTATTCATTCATTCATTCATTCTGCTGTGCTACCCCAAAAGCCCAACACCCCTGTGTGTGTCTTCTGCAAGGCTCAGGAAGAAATGCAGTGAGGTTGTCTGTGCTGGACCAGTTCTGCAAGGCTGGTTCATATGGCATGGTGTGAACTCCCTGGGGCAGGGAATGTCCTAATGAATTTAATTTGCAGAGCAGGGTTTTCAGGCAGGGGGTATAGCTCAGTGGTAGAGCATTTGACTGCAGATCAAGAGGTCCCTGGTTCAACTCCAGGTGCCCCCTTAGATGGTTCTTTTTAGGCTAGATAGCAGATAAACAATTCTTTACTGTGAGGGTGGTGAGGAACTGGATCAGGTTCTCCAGAGAAGCTGTGGGTGTCCCATCCCTGGAAGTGTCCAGGGCCAGGTTGGATGGGGCTTGGAGCAACCTGGGATAGTGTAAGGTGTCCTCTGGATGGGGCTTGGAGCAACCTGGGATAGTGTAAGGTGTCCCTGCTCATGGCAGGGGAGTGGAATGAGAGGATCTTTAGGGTCTCTTCCAACCCAAACAATTCTTTGATTTTTATGATTTTGTGTGGTTTTAAGGAAACACACACAGTGCTTAGAGTAGCAGGATTGAGAKTATGAAGGAAATTAAAGCATGAGCAACCAAAGGGACAAGCCACAGCCATAAAACAAGTGAAGATGGGGGGAAGGAGTGAGTGTTAACCACAGGAACACATTTGTTTCAGCCCCTGCAAGAATCTCCATTTTCTCTATATCGTCTTCTGGTTTGGGTAGAGAGACTGCAAACTGTGGCAGTCTTAGGGTCACAAATGCCAAATTTCCCTCTTCTTCTGCAGTGCTTGGATGRAGGAAACATTCCTCACATATTCCTGTGCTTAAGTGAACATTGGTTTAGGTCTTGAGTGGGAGGGATGACTAAGAACTAAGAATTAATTACTTGATTCATTCTCTGATTGTTCTTTACAATCTTTAGAAAAGGTGTAATTATCTGCTGAAAGAGCATTATTTTAATTGTGCTTTGATAAGAACAGAAAACAAGGGAAACAGTTAGTCAGTATGGTCCATTAGTAGTGTATTAAAGAAAAATGCTAGAATCCCATGAAACTTTTCCCAAAGATGACATTTATTAGGCTGTAAAATAACCTCCCACWGAAGCATTTGAAGCCCTGTCACTTAACTGATAAATTACTGAGGCCAAGAGGCCATAAGACCTCCATAATTTAATTGCTGTTTGAGCTGGATTGAAGCTTAAAAAAAAAACAAAACAGGTTTGAAGATTCCCAGTGACTGTTAAGTATTCCACAGTCCTTGCAAAATTGTCAAAGAAACCAGATTTATATCTGTTCTGAATGTCTAGATTTAACTTCTACCTACTGGTCACTATTAGATCTTTAAATGTTGAAGAAACTTTGTTAGCTAATTCCAGTTCTCTTTTTGAATACTTATAGTCTGTGATTAAGAAACCTCTCAGCCTTTTCTTTATAAAATTAAAGAGGTAAATCTTCTCATATCTTTCTCCAGAATGAGGTTTTCCAATTCTTTATTCATTCTTGTGTCTTTTCCCTCAATTATTTTTAGTTCCCCAGTAGCTGCAGCCGCTGGAATAGGCTCTGAATTACAGCAGCAGTTGCACCAATGCCAGGTTGGGTTGTTATATAATTTCTTTGCTTCTTCTACTTGGTATTACATCTCTAGTACATGCAATAGGCTGCTGAAGATATCTGTGTGACACCACTTAGATTTGAACACTTTCTAGGCTTTTACCACTTTGCTTTTGGCCTCCTTTCTCATGCCTGAGAAGCAAGTTCTCCACTGTTTAATCTTACATTCAGGATTTTACTGAAATTCATACTCCTAGCTTGTGTGCAGTTTACTGAGTCTCTCTCAGGATTGTTTTTCTTTATTGTCCTCTGTATTCCATGCCACATCCCAAAATTCCACAAACTTACTAAATAATAGTTTAACCTTTTCTTCTGTGTCAGCAATAAAAACATTAAATAGCAACTGGTAGGCCAACATCCATAGGGGGCTCAAAGTTCACTTGCTGAGTGAACATTTGCCATTTACTATTTAATTTGGAAAGGTATCAGCTAGTCTCCAATTAATCTACGCTGTACTATGTTTATTTTAAGCCAGCCAAGTATATTACTCAATAACTCAAATTTGGTGCTCTTCGAAAGCCCATTACATCAACACTATTACTTTTATCAGCCTCATTTGTGGGCTCATCAAAACGTGAGACTGGGTTAATTAAAAAGGCTTCTTTCCCATTACACGTTGTTAATGTTATTAATTCTTTATTTGTTGAGCCCTGTCACAGATGTTATATGATTTTGCCCATGATTGATAGATATGATGCAGACAAGCCCATGATGATAGGCCTGATYACCCCTTTTAAATGTGTGTGGTGTAAGGAGAGCATCCACTTATTTRCCTCCTCCTAAAATGTCCCTGAAGTTTCAGGAAAGCATTGTGTTGCAGTGAGCTGGACACATACATAACAAGCAGCTACTGGATTTCACTGAGGGGTTTTAATTTTTAATGCTATTCTAAATGTGTCTGTTGGTTTTTCTTATTGTATCACTCTCCCTTCTGAGTAGTTGTTTTCATACAGAGTCTCTTGGGTACGTGCTTGTTGAGAAAAGAGACAGGAGCAATCTTTGGAAAGATCACCTGACCTGGTCTGAACCCAACTGTGTTATTTTCCATCCTTTTCCTGCACCCATCAGATGAGCATGGGAACCTCTTCTGATAGTGCATTAGGCAAAATCATCATACATCTTTCAACTATTGTTTGTATAACCTCTCCTCTGGGGAAGAGTGTTTGAAGTGCAGCATATTATTTCCTTAGGATTTTAAGGCAGTTTGACTTTTGTGAAACGTGTGTCCTCTTACATATTTTAGAATCACAGCATCATTAAGGTTGGAAAAGACCTTTCAGATCATTAAGTCCAACCATTAACCCAGCACTGCCAAGCCCACCACTAAACCMTGTCCATCAAAGCCRCATCTACACATCTAAATCTCCAGGGATGGAAAMTCCACTGCTGCCCTGGGCAGCCTCTTCTGGTTCTTGACAACCCTTTCAGTGAAGACATTTTTCCTAATATTCAATCTAAACCTGCACTGGTGTAATTTGAAGCCATTTTCTCTCGTCCTATCACTTGTTAGCTGGGAGAAGAGACTCATCCCCAGCTTGCTACAACCTCTTGCAAGTACCTCTGCCTTCTCCTCATTCTTTGTCATTATGTTTTCCACTGCTTCCAGTAAAGGATGGAGATTCTCAACCTTTCTTTGGTTGGTAATATATTTATGGAAACATTTTATATTGTTTTTTTACAGCTGTAGCTGCACTTTTATTTCACATAACAGATGCAAAAGAATTGAACCATGTACCTTTAGTGAAAAGGAATGGGATTTGAAGTAGTCTGCAGTTCCTAAAGGAATTTGTTCCACCATTTTGACAAGACCCTTTTTTCTTTTCCCATTGATCCAGAGGATCACAGTTACTAACCACTGTCTTCTTCTGGTCCCTTGTTATGTCTTGGACATGCCCCAAGTGTAGACAACAAAGATAGGGGCACAGAATTGCTGAGTTTTTAAGGAAACTGGAATGGACAGTGGAGGAGAGATTTTCTGTGCCATGATGTTCTCATCTGGATGAGTTTCTTGTATCAAATATCTCTGTGCCCATACCTGTCCTATAGCTATATCCATCTCTCCAGCCTGACATGGCAGACATTACTCAAAAATAGCAGAGAAYGGGAGCTCAGCATCAGCATTCCCTGCCAACTCAGCTGCTGCCTGTTGGAAAGAAACCTTCCAACTCAGAGTTGAAATGTTAGAGTGACATAAATTAGGAATATTTGATTCAGGAGTCTTAGCTCAGAGTCWGGAACATGTTGGCAAAGCTGAGTTCTGGGTATGCAGATGGACCAATGATAAATGGCTAAAACCCAAGAAGAGCTGCATTACAAATAGAGAGATTTGTGTTATTTCTCACAGAATATGACTGTGCTTCTTTGCAATGGCCAGTTTTGATACACACTGGAGTTAATGAGAAGGGTTTGCCATCTGATAACAAGTTGGGGCAAAATTTATAGGCTTCAGGGAGGTCAGATAGGTTTTATTTTATTTGTCCTGTTTGYTTTTTGTTTGTCTGTTGTTATTGGTTTTGTTTATTTGTTTGTTGTTTGGTTTCTGACAGCTTGCTTACATGGTAAGCCCCTTGCTCAAATTCATCACCTTTCTGAGTGTAGAAATACAACTCTGGGATATTGAAAATAATTAAAACTTAACATGACATTATAGGCATCTAACTAAGCTCCTTAGATCAGCAATTCCCAAAGTTTCCTATTTTTGAAACCCTTTGTGGGACCACAATAGTTTTTCTTTGTGSATCCAGGTCTATGATCATTTCCACTTCGGGACTCAGGGATCCATCCTGGTTTGGGAACCCCTGTTCCTGCCCTGTAGGGAGTAAACATTTTCCTTGCTGAGCCCTTGGGTCACTATCTGCACTTTCATGGGATTCTCTGTGTCTCTGTGCTCTATAACCTCCATTAAAAATGAGAAAGCAGCAGCAGCACAATGCAAGAGAGAGGAAGGATTTAATCACTTCTCTCTCTGTTTCTACCTTTTCAATTTTCAATAACAGGATCCTTGATCTCCTGTTTTCTTCTATAGCACATGGGACACACTCATGGGTAAGCATTTACTGGATGGATTTGGATTTGGGAACAGATCTTTGAATCAAGATCGTGGAGAATTTCGCAGGTTCTCCAGTGAGTTTTGTACTTTGATTTAAATAATTGTTCATTGAAAATTTATCTCACTTTTATCACCTTAGTGCAGCAAAGATGGTGTTGGTATCTGTAGTACAAACTGACTGAAAATCCATCCTGCTATTAATAAATAGTGTCTGCAAACACAGTGGCATTTCACTGTTCTTAAAAATTTGCCTGCATTTGGCTGTGCTGTGGAAAAATAATGCCTGCTGGAGTGTTTCTGCCTCTGCCTGTCTTCTGATTGTGACCTGACATGAACCTGTTTATGTAATGCTCCCCAGCAGCAGTGCTGCTGCTGGAGACAGGGCTGTTCCTGTGACCAGAGGTAGCTCTACATACAATTTTAAAGGTTTTTTTTTTTTAGCTATTCAACTTAACAAATGCAATGCTGGGAAGGAGGAGGTTTCTTCCTGGGCATATCACTGGCACTGGAAGCCAGGAGTGTTTTATCTCCAACTCCTGTGTCAGGTGAGCTGGCTGAGAAGGGCTGTGTTTGTTCTTTTCTCTTGTTCTCTGTTGCCAAAGACTCCTCGTTTTCATGTGTTGCAGTTCCTCYTCTCCAGCAGATAAAGGTGAATATTGCACTGAGGTGACTCCTGTTTGATAGGTCACCRTGTGGATTGAGAAGATTTGATGCCTTAGCTCAGGATGGTGGAGTTTCAATCACAGGAATATTGCTGCAGCAGTCCAAGGCTCTGTGGCTGATGTTTCATGGCTTTGGTGTCATCATCTCTGCAGGAGTCTGTCTCAATGTGACATAATAAACAACAATATTTAGTTTCAGGCCAGGAATTTTCTTCATYGTTTATGATGTTTGTGGAAGTCATGCTTTCTTTAATGTAGCACAAATCTAACATATGCAAGGAATAGACACCCTCCAGATGTGCTTCCAGGCCTTAATCCAGGTCTAGAAATCCAAACCAYACTTCATTCCACAGCAATGGGAAGAGGGCCTGGATACCCCTTTATTTCTCTGAGCTGCCTYCACATTTCAAGAGTAGAAGATTTGCAGCATGAAACTGTAATTTAAGGATATTCATTTGCTGATTTCAAGCACTCAATTCTTTGAATTTTAAGAATTAAGTGCTCTTGGGATGGAAGTGATGTTTCTCAGCTGAAGTCTATTTTAACATAATCTGCTGGTGATCAGCTGTCTGTGKCCAGACATCTGGCAAGAATCAGATCTCTAAGTCCAGCATACCCCCTGAGAGGAGTTAGACTGCTCCAGTGGAGTGTGTTCCCTGGGACAGCAATTCTGACTCATTTCCATGCCACAGACTTATGCATCCATACACAGCAGAGCTCAGACTGCAACACTGGGCACCAGGTATTCTGCTTGGTTTTTCTCAGATGCTAATGCTTATTTATAGGCCTTTCCCCCATCTCTTTTCTTGCCTCATTTTCTTTTGTTCCTAATTTTCTCTCTTCTCCACTCCACTTTCTATATGAGTAAAATGACACATGTCAGCTTAGAATTTATGTTCACATGTGCTTTTCTCCTGTTCATGCTCATGATGGCTTAGAAAGCCTGAAGGGATATTTGTAATTTAGTGTCCATTCATGTGTGTTTTCAATATTCCCATTAAACAGCAAAATGCAGAAATGTTGGCAAGAACAGAGGTAACACAAATGGTGTCCCCACTATTCCATGGAGTACAAAGCAGGAATTACAGGGATAAATTTGGCTTGTTTTCTTCAGGGACATCTAATAACTTCAAAGGCTATCCCTCTGAYTTCCCAGTTTTTTGATCTCCCTGTGAGCTGCTGCAACCTGGAATTGGGAGTGTTTGGGCAGATGGTGTCAGAGACACCTCAGCTGTCATCCCAGCCAGGAAAGCTCTGAGAAGTGCCATGAAACTCAACTGTATCCCTAGTTTATATTCCTAGAGGATACAGAATACAGTCGGGTATGGACATGTTTGGGCTGGCTCCACATGGAGTAAGACTGACACCCTGTCTTGGTTTTAAAAGACAAGTGTCTGTTAGTGAAGGCTCCCTTGGAATGGAGAATGTAAACCCCATCCCTCTGAATTATTMTAATTTTGAAATTAAGGGGCTCTCAGGCAAAGATATGGGAATAGGAATAACAGCTCTTAACAAGAAAAATTAAAATAAAAATGCAGTAGTGCAAAAAAACCCCACTGACAGAGTCAGATTACAACCTGACACCTTGTTGGTCAGGGTGTTGGTAGCAGTCCAATTAAATGGTGGCTGCAGTTCTCCTGGAGTGACAGATGTGGTTCTGTTAAAACAATGATCCTGTAGAAGGGTGTAGTTTTCCTCTGAAGGTCCAGTGGTGTAGATGGGTCCAGTCTTCCTCTGGRAATCCAGTGGAAACAGGCTGTCCTGGTGTTCTGAGTCTCAGCTTTTATCCAGGTGGGAATGCTTGGCTCCTCCCCCTGGGTGGGGTGGAGTAATTTTATCAGTAATTTTATCACTGCTCATGCAGTGAGCCTCAATGGCCCATTAACAGCAGATATCCCCTGGAGGGAGGATGGATCATGGAAGAGATAAAGAACACTGCCCCACCTGGTTTTAACAGATGGCAATAGAATAYGGAATTTTGGTTACAMCTTGCATTGCAACCTGAAACACACCCATGAAACCCCCAAGCTGATGTGCCTCTGGATAGGGTCCATCAGTTCAACAGACAGAGTCCCTGGCATAATTTCACTGCATCTGGACCAAGCTGGTGCATCTCCCTACCAAGTGCTGCGTGACTTAGCAATGCTTGGTAGGGTATCAGCTTGGAGATCTCTCTGTGTTGTGGCACAAACCAAATAAAAGCTACAGGATGGCATCCAGATTTGTATTTCATTTGGGAGCATCCTCAAAGGCACTCAGTGCACTTCTGTCCTTTCTTTCCTAGGTGTCTGTTATACCTCTGGCTCTCCTGGCTTAGGGCAAATTTTGCCTTATTGGCAACTTACCTAATTTTATCACCTTTTATTTTGAATTTACAGTACATAAGCTTGGCTTTGGTTTGCTTCAGATGGCCAGGGCTGTATTCTGCAGTATAAAAACCACTGGCAGAAAGCAGGGAATGAAACTGATTCGTCAGTAATAGCACCTCCAATGCATTTATTTATTTCTTAAGTGCCCTGGGAAATGCTTTCCTTGAAAACCACAAACYGACACATGTGGATTGATGGATGGGTGGTTTTTGCTGATTATAGAAACCAACAGCTCTGTATCCAGAGTGATTGGAGGCATGGAGACCTTGCTGACACCTCTGTGACACAGGATCATTCAAGCAGGRTAAGGTCATACCAGAAAACTTGCAGGAATCTCAAAGCAGGATCTGACAAACCTTGCAAGATCAAAACCATCAGTGTTCTGCATGGATTCTCCTTTCCAGCCTCTGGAGCCTATTTCCTCAAAAAGAGGTTAAAGGCAGAAAGGTACTTAAAAGTTCCTCTTTGTAAATGAAATCATAATTGATGGAAAATGAAAGCAATTGATGTAATATAAACCTCCTGGTAACTGGAGAAGGTGCTACAGAGGCTTCCTAGCAGTTATACATCAAGAAACATTCTTAATCTCCTAGATAATGTCGAAAAGGAATGACATTTATTATCTACAAGTCCTCACAAGTTGAGGATGCAGTTTATAAAACTGTATTTGGCTCCCCTTCCTTTTCCTCCTTTATTGTAATCCTTCACCATGGATCATTTTACATCCAAACTCACCTTCATCTGTTATCATACTTYGGTGATTTATCGGCATCACAAAGTTCTGATTAATAAGGCTAGAAGGACATCCATCAGAAGAACTAAGAATGTGTGATCATTTCCTCTCAGGCTCTCATTAGCTGTGGCTGTCCTTCTGGGAGTTTTATCTTTGCCTTTCTATTTCCAGACTAAAGCACATGAGGCTTAAAAATAATATCCTACGATTAATCTTTTGTTTCTCTCAGCTTTTAAAACCTGTGGTCAAGATGGAATATGACCTCCAAGCTGTCAGCTGAAATAAGTAAAAACAACCCAAACTGTACAAATACACTCTTAATGAATGGGCAGGCAAGTCAGAATAATAAATGGCTTGATTCAACTTCCTTCATTCAGGATGGAAAATACAAAGCTCTGCAGATCCTATGATCATATAAAATATTTGTGGGGTAGACAGGAATTACACTCAACAGTGTCTTTTCCAAAAGACCTTCCTTTTTCTTTATGTTGCTTTGGTTTAAAATGAAATGAGTCGTGGTGAAATACCCCTCTGCAATTTTCAGGTTGCCGTGCTAAGTGAAGTGGGAAAGGTTTTTTGTTTTAGAGTTTCTATACTAAGCTCTCTTTTTAATGAGACACTCCTTGGTTAAAAATACCTCCTGAAAGCAACTTCCCACGTCTTCCCTACATTAGTGACAGATTGGAGAAGAAAATATGGAGTACGCCTGAAAGTGATAAGTTGAGGTTAGAGGTCTAGCCAAAGTCAAGTGCTAGGGAGTTTCAGCTGTAGAGAGCTGATGCTTTGAATTATAATCAAGTGATTGATGTTTCTAATGTAAGTGGGTTTCGGAGTTACAAGGACTTGCAGCAACAGCTTGGATAAGAATGGTGAAACCTGCTTTTAGAGTTATTTTATTTATAGCACATTCATTAGGTTGGGCAAAATGGACAACATGTGCTTATGTGGTTAATGATAAATCCATATGAGGACTAAACTAGTCTGCTGAGTTATGAGAAAGCCAATTGTAGGTCAGATTTTTCTGGAGAGAGACAGACTTGAGAGACAATTCCTATCTGTTTGGGGGTGGTGGGGAGCAGGGAGAGGAGGGGAGAAGAAGGAATCAGATATTCTCCTTTTGTAAAATACATAGGATGTAAAAGTTACAGATCTTCACTCATTTTTAAAGGTCACTTGCCCCTGTAGTTTATGTATCTGYCTTCATAAATACCAAAAAAAGCATGGGGAGGAGCAGACATGGAAAGGTATACAAATATTTTTAATAAAATAGCAGATAATCCAATGTTAACATATGAATACTGCAAAAKCCATAAAAGAATACACCTCTGAGGCATTATAATTTTTCTTGTGGGATTCAGACAATCTAGAATGAAATAAAAGGTAGTGAAGGAAAAAAACTTATATAAGACTATTCCTTCTGTTTGAGTTCATCACACCTTAATCCTGCTGCTGTAAGCAGTTTAAGGTACTCTTTCAAATAAAAATGGTTTMCCCACGTGAGAGTATAGTTAATAAACCCAGTATTTTGGCACATGGTTCATGCTGTGGTTTTAATTACAGATCTGCCAAAAGGATAAAAAAAGATTGGTTCCCCTCCTTCATCCCTAACCAGGGTTGTGCAGGTCCTTCAGCCACAGGTACCACTGGTTTCCAACAGAGACCATGATGCCATTTGGACTGAAAAAAAAAAAAAAAAGGAAATAAAAGAAAGACAAACAAGTAAAAGGAAAACCCTTATAAATTCCCTTTCTCTAACAGCAGAATGCATGTGTGTTTTTTTACCCTGGAATCTCAACAGTTGCATGTTGCACATCCTCACAAATAAACAGGTGAAACCTGTCCATTTGCAACAAGCCAAATGGACAGGTTTTCCCTTCCTCTACTCTTATTTCTAGGTAGAAATGGAAATTTGATGTTCATTTTCAAGGAAACAAGTTTCCAAGTGAATACTCTCAAATGTGTTCCCCTACCTCTACTGGGTGTTGCTGCAGGTGCTATTTGTGAATGAGGTCAGATTATCAGAACACACTTTCAGAAAAGCTGACTGATTATGGTGAGTATTTTTAGCAAGAAAAAATGGCACCTAGTGAGATATTTAATTACATATATATATACATATGTACAACAAAAACAAGTACAGGAAGCTCTTTCAGATTAATTCCCTTTGAAAAGTCATTTATTACTCTMAGGATGGTCAGTTAATAAAAGACACAGGGGGCTTTCCCCCTCCCTTGACACCTTGTAATCCAGAGTGGGTCCCTGCTAGGAAGATGTACTTTARTGYCACACAGCATCTTGGGCTCCAGTGGTAACTGCATGAAAACTCAATGGTCTAAYCAGAGTTTACCTCATTTAGAGGCTAGATGACTCTAAGATTACTTGTTCCTGCCTTCAAAAGTCATGACAACACCATTATAATATTTATTTTATAGATATGAAATAATCTGTGCTTTTCTCTGATAGATAAACACATACCTTTTTTTTGATCCCCTTGGTAGACATGGAAAATTAGGTGCAGAAATTGAAATAATTAGCTAGGCTAATAATCCCAGGAGCAGGAGGGTCAGCTCCAGAGGGGATTCATCTCATCTGTGTTAAAGTGTGTTTGGATAAAACAAATTATCCTCCACAAGGGCCAGTCTCCATTTCCTTCATGGGGACAGTACAGATATTTAGCTCAGATCTACCCCTGAGCTGGATAAGCAGAGTACAGATACATCCCACCCCAGGGAATAAAATAGTTTCTTTGAATGATAAGCAAAGGCCAAGCTCTAGGAATAGATGTGCTCCTTACCTTGGACAGACAATGTCTGAAATACAAGAAACAAGGATGTTAAAGCTGTGTGGAAAAGTCTGAGACTGACAGGGCAACCCTGTATTTACCCAAGGCTTCAGGATGAAGAAAAAGTCCTGTGGGTCTTTTGGATAATTTATAATTTTGAAGTTAGCTGTATTTAGTTTATTGGTAAAGTTTATTAARCAGAACTGGGGCCCTGCCACTGGAAAACTTTAATGGTGTTAAATGTTATTGTGTTTCCTGTTTATCCCAGGGTGGGGTGCCACGTCTCTGGCATACCTTGACCAGTAGCATGACCCAGAGATTGCTCCCAACAAATGGTCTGCATGTGGCCTCTCTTTCAGAGGTTAAGGGCCTTTAGCCTCCAGTGTTCATGGGGGTGTGTCTGCTGGCCCTGGGACCAAACACCAGCCCTGACCCTGTTTAGTTAATCTCTTCCTCCTCTCATTTTATTATGTGACCTCTTCACAATCAGAACCATGGGGAAGCAGCTATGGTGTGCTGGGCTTGATACAGGGCTAGCCTTGCTTTGAAAAAATATGGTGCTATCTAATTCCCTTCTGCTCTTCTCTCTAATCTGTAAAGACCTCACAAATCTGATTTTGGCCTGGTTACCCTAATCTGCATCATGGGCTGCCCAATTCACTGACTTCAATGGGCCACACTGGACTGTGTCAGGATTTGGAGCTGACGCTTGGTTTTTTTGAGCTGGTTGAGCAAACAGATCTGCAAGCTCTCTTCTTGACAGTGCACTAGCTCTGATCTGAAAGGAGACACAGCTTTAGACATCTGTTTTAAGGGCAGGACTATTCTGAGCTTATTTAAACTTGATACAAGGCTCTGTTTATATTTCTTTGATTAATTGAAAATAACCTCTCATTAAGGAAGTGACAGCCGATACCATTCGCTTGTGCTCAAGTCATTCACAGGAGAGAAAAAAATACACCAAAGGTTAGGCAGGTCAAAGCCCTTGTTTGGATCAAAGCATATGTTGAACACTGTATAAATGCCAAATCTGAAAGTGTTTTGTGTTTAAGGTTGAAGTTTGGAGTAAAATGATACTATAACAATAAATCCCTAATTCAGCTTGTTAGGTCGCTACTGCATTCACAGAGGCACAGCAGAGAGAGGGATGAATCTGATGGAGCAACTGGAGAGGAGTCCAAGTCTGTTAAAAATTTACAGTATAGGTGAGGTAATACCACATCCAGTTCTGGTAGGCACATTTGAAAAAGAACTTGAATGCAGTGGAAATGGATCTTGAAAGAGGAACAGGCACGATTTGTGGTTTGTCCATAAATCTGCCTTACTGTGAGAGACTAAAAAAGCTCAGCTATTTTTATTTATTCAGGACAAGGTTACGAGATGACTTCTCTGTGGTTTTGTAAAGTTGAGCTTGCATGRTGAGGGAGCAGCAGGCTCCAGTTTCCACCCAGAGCTGCATGGCCTGGCTGCTTCCAACCAAAGTATTGGAGAGTCCCCAGCTATGCCTGGGCTTGAAATATTCCTGCTGTTCTGGGGGTAAACTGAGGATGGGCTGTACCTTGGTGGGCTGCAGCCTTCTCTGTCCATGCCTGAGTTGCAGCTCCCTGGACAGAGTGATGGCCAGGGTTGGGGGTGGAGAGTGAGGCCAGACAAATGCAGATCAGAAAGGCAGCCCTTCTTCTTGATGGCCACTGAAATAACTTATCTGGAGTGGATTGTCCTTCCCTGAAAGYCTCTGATTCAGGGATGTGTCCTTGCATGATGTGCCATATTTTGTAATGATTTAGGTGTTGTTCTGGGACACCATTCTGTGGCTTCATCTATGCAGGGGATCAGGTCAGGTGATGGAAATGATCAAAATGAGTGATCTCACCTGGCCTTAAAATATTCCTATTAAATAGGAATATTTAAAAATTCTTGTTTTAATGGGAATATTATATTCCTATAAAACTGATTAGTAAATGGAGAGGTCTCAGTGAAGTAATTTTTAGCCTGAGAAAGATCAATTTTTGGGAAAAAAATCTCTCACCACTTTCATATTTGTGGGCAGAATGGCTATGTTTATATTTTCTTTCCAGGAAAGTCTTAAATTTGAGCTTAGACCTGGGTTCCAAGTGTCCCTACAGTTTATTACACCTGGTAGGACATCTTTCAGTAAGACGAGGAGTGATACATCTTCTTCCAAACAACATTTGACCTTCTGTTCAATCTACAGTTATCTTATTGTGGAGGCATCACATCCACCTTTCAGCAGTGGTGTGGGAACCAAATCAGGAAGATGAGAACCCCTTAGAAAGTCCCATGGGCTGCTATCAAAGAGTTTATGGCACTGCCTACTGCAAGGGCAGGTGGGACTTGTAGAGAGCCCAAAGTCAGGCTAGGTCTGGGCTGCCTGTGAAGGACACATTTTGGGTGTCAGGTCTAAAGGATGCTTTAAAAACTGCCACCAAGCTGCTCAATAGCTGTTGTGCCCTTCCACCCAGGATGTAGAGAGGTGTTCAGAGGATTTGCCTCGCTGGAGGGTTAGAGTGGATATTAGGAAAATAATCCAAATAGATTAAGATTAATGCTATTAGAAAATCCATTGGATTGGATATCAGGAAAAATTCCTTCACTGGAAGGCTGGTCAGGCACTGGAACTGGTTGCTCAGGGACATGGTGGAGTCACTGTCCTTGGAAGTATTCCAAAAATGTGTGGGTGTGACAGTTGGGGATATGGTTTAGTGGTGAGAATGTTGTTGTTATTTGGGCTGGGTGACGCTGGAGGTCTTTTCCAACTTTAAAGATTTTATGATGATATGATTCTGARGTATCCATCCAACTTTGTTCAATAAAGGCAGTTTCTTGCATCCATCCAAGCAAAGCTTTCACTACACACTCAGTGTGAGTTTCTGCTTCACCTTGGCACAGTGTCCTGGGCGGGTGCCTGGGCTGGCTCTTATCCTGTCCCCGAGGTGTGCGGGGCCGTGTGCTCCTCCCCAGGCTGGGCACAGCACCCCAGGCTGGGCACAGCACCCCAGGAACCCCGTCCCCTCTGCCCTGGGAGCAGCGGGCAGTGCTGGCATCGCAGCGACTCCCGCAGCCCCGGGGCAGCAGCTGCCGCTCAGGATGCAGCGGGACCTCGCTCCTGCCTGCTGCCCTCAGGCACTGCTGGAGCACTGGAGAGCTCAGAAAAGCCAGGAAACCGCTGAAAATGGCATTTTGCTCTTAGCGTCTAACACCATCGCACCACTCCTGCTCAAATAAATAAACTCTGAAGGGAATCCCGCCCCTACCTCCCTTCATTGCTTGCTTTAATAAAACTTGTCACAGTGATTTTTTTTTCTCCCAGTCAGCAGATTTTTACGCTGGTTAATGAGGGGGAAAAATCTCTCTCCCCCCCCACCCGCCCCCAATTGCCTCCCCTCTCTTTCATGTCAGGGGCCAAGTTTGGATTGAAGCCTGGTGAAGTTTCTGTGTCATTTCCTGTTGCTGCCCTCCCCGGCGCTCGCTGCGCGCTCGCTGCGCGCTCAGCGCTCCCGCAGACGCGCCCGCCCTCCCTCCCGGCCGGCGGCTTTTGGGGAGCATGTGACAGCGCTGGGCACACCTCACGCTCCCCCGCCTGTCACGCCGCATTCCTGCTCCCGCCGTCCCCACGGGCTCAGCTCCCAGCCCGCTGCCAGGAACGCCAAGGGAACAGAACGCTGGAACAACTTTCTTCTGTCCGCGCAGCTCGCTGTACGTCCCGGGCTGCGGGGAACCCGAGGCGGTGAGAGCAAACCCATCCTTGTCTCGCAAACTTCGGCGCCGTGCTCCTCCTGTCCGTGCAGGTGCTGGGGAGCGAGGCCGGGGGATGCCGGWGCCGGGTGTTTGTTTGGGTGGGCGAGGGGCTGGGGGGACACGGGGAGGGGACGGGAGCCCGGGGTGCGCCTCACTCCCTAGGACAGCTCAGCTGCGAGGGCTGGCATTGGTGCTGTCGTGCTGGTGGCTGGATGTGACTGACGGGAAAAGGGGCATTTAACTTAGGGGGAAGAGCAGCACGGGGATGTGCTGGGCAGGCAGTGAGCCGAGGTGAGGCAAAGAGCAGGGGCTGCTCAGCGCTTTCTCTTACGTGTTTGCCTTTCAGCTTCAGTTCAGTGTTCACAGGTTTTTCCCAGGGCTGGCTTGCGGCGGCGTTCGCGGGGTTTGTGAGTGTGCCCAGTCCCGGGGATTGCTTTTCTGAGCAGAAAGAGCTGATACACGAGGAAATCAATGTTTACCCTCGCTCGGAGGAGCGGGCACAACTCAGCTGGCATCTGTAAAATCCTGCCTGCCTTGCCTTTCCTCTGCCATTGCCTTATTTGCTCGCTGAACGCACATACGTTTGGTAGGAAAACGACACAAATGCTTGTGCTTTAAAGTGGAGCAACTGTGACTTCATGTACTATTTCTGTCATTCCTGACTCGTTCAGTCTTGACTGTTTCTTGGACAAACAAGGCGTAACAAAGTGACGGATAAATCCAGAAGCATGTGCTGGAGCCGGTTCCCGGAGCTTCCAGAGTTAAAAGGCTTTCTTGAACTCACTGACACAGGGCAGTAAATCTCAATGTGTCAGTAAGAGAGGGRAAAAAGCGCTTGCAGAGCATTACACACCGGCACATAAAGTCAGCGCTGCACAACTCCGGTTCTTCGCAGGCAGGATTGGCTCCCAACACCTCCAGCTACCCAGCAGCATTTAGAAAGGTCAATTATATGTACAAYATTTACCAGCTTATTGTAAGTGGGGCAATAAAAGCCTTGGAGTTGGCCCCAGGAAGAATGATGCCAAGGCGTTGTGTACCGTGTGTTTACTCCTGGTCCCTGCTGGATTCATGTCGCTCCCTCAACTCCCTCTCGTTTTACKCTGGTTTGGCAGCAGAGTTCCCTCTGTCCCCCCTTCCCTGCTGAGAAAGTGGTGGTAAAAGGTACAAGATGGGTACGTAGGAAAGGGGCTTTGGGCTCACCCKGAGTGTTTCAGTCCTTCTCTCCTGCCTCCAGCCAAGGCACATCTTCTCCCATGGCTGGGGAAAGTTCAAGCTCCCTGTCCAGCCTTGGCACCCCTTGTCTTGCTGCCATAAGCAATAGGGGACCCAGGAGACGTTTGCTGACAGCTTTGCCTTGAGCCAGTTTCTAGGTAAAAGCTCAAAGTTTGTTTCACAGTTCTTACATGAAAGACACATTTTTTTTTTTTTTAATTGAGTAGGAAATCCTTTTTTGGGTTTTCCAGTCTCCTGGACTCTTTCTGAGTGCTGTGCTACTGAAGGATTTATCAGAAAGTATTCACATTCAGTATTCCCACAGCTGGCTTATGCATGTACTGGTGAGCTGGTCCCAAGGGTCTGTGCTACCACACACGGCTTGATCTGAGACAGTTTCTGGGTGTTGCTGGAGTTCAGGAAGGGCCGGGACACTCCAAAGGCAGCTTGGATGTAGTCACCTTGTTTCAGAGTGTAAGAGAGTTYAATACTATGTAGGCGTCAGGCTCTGCCAGTTGGCTTCGGGGCTGAAGAATGGGCTCTGGCAGGGGTTSGTTTACTAGCAGAGACACAGCCAAGAGAGTAATGAGCTCATGTAACAGAGGGAGGAGWGAAACTGTGGCAGGACTTGCTCCCAGCCCCTCACAGGAGCCTAAGAAACAGCGTTTACCTGGGGCTGTGCTCTGTGTTCTCCATGTGAGAGGAAGTGGGGTGGCAGACTGGCATTTTCACAGGCAAGTCAGCTCTGAGGTGAATGCAGTCACTGCCTGTGCAAGGTGACTGGGGGGCTGACAGAGCTTCAGGGGCTGCTTTGGGTGCTTGAAGGGTGGATAGGACCTCCAGTCCTTTGGAAATCCACCCACATTTACAGCTGTTGAGAGATGCACATCTGTCTCAAGTSCTGTTTTTGGGAGTCAGTTTCTAAACTATCCCCAAACTTTACCTATGTGCTAGCTGGGAGGTGAACATGAGTTCATCCTTAATTTTTTTTTTTTTAAATGTGAACCCACTTCATTTTAAGCTGAGATCACCCTGCTGATTTYAGTGATGTTATTCTTGATTTACAGCAGTGGAGGGCAGGTAAGAATTAGTCCTTTAATATCTGCTTTTTTCTGACACTTGCAAAGGAGAAAGCAAAACAAGAGAAACCCACTCAGGGTGAGATCATGATGGGAACTGAAGAGTCTAAAGTACCAAGACCTTTCTAGCTTTATTTTTTTTCTTTCTTTCTTTCTTTCTTTCTTACTTGCCTTACATCTTTTTCTTCTGTTAATAGAAATCTGTTTTGTGTATAAGCAAATGCCAGCTCCCTGTTTTCATACAGAAGTGCTGTAACAGCAGCAAACTCTGGGTCCCTGTCCTGTCTCCTTGTGTGAGCGTGTTCTCCACACCACACAGTGATTGTGTGACACATGAGCCAAGGGATGGCCATTCCAGTTCTGCTGCTTACCTTGGGAAAGTGCTCTGGAGCCCAACAGACTTTACTGTCTGGAAATATTTCCTGTTGCACGACATAAATTGKCTCTTTCAGTTTAATCCTGTTGTCTTAGATTACCTCACCAAAGTAGTACCTTGAGTAAATCCTCTCTCAGCAGCCACTCCACTGCAGTGGGGRGAACCAGCATTCTGAGGGGCCACAGGTTGTGAACACTCTGCAAGAAAGTGGGATGAGCACGTGCTTCCCTTCTCCCTTTCTCATCTTGCACAAGGGCAGGGCAAACAAGTCCTGCTTTTTAATAGTGTGTCTGTGCTATTTCTTGTCCCTGAGCCAGACCCCTCTGCAGCTCCACAAACCCACGATGGCCACTGAGACCCCCAGGAGAGATCTCCCATCACTGGTGGCTTCTTCTGGGGCTGGTGGTCCTTTTCTCTGAGCTGCTTTTTCCTGCTTCAGTGCTTGAGCTTGGTGTGGTTGCTCCAAGGATTCTGTGCTGCTGCCCCCCAGCATGTTGGCTGCTATCTGCTTTAGTTTCTCACAGGCMTCTCCTGGGGAACAGCAGCAGCAATTGGGGGTAGCCTTGGCCCAGTTTGTGGGTGCTCCCTGTGCTTCCCCGTCTCCCCAGGCTGAATCAGACACTCKGTGTTCATCTGCTTTGCTCTTGCTCAGCTCCAGCTCCAGTTCTCGTGGTATTTAAATGCTGATGCACAAATTTAGGTAACATTTACAYGCTCCAGTGAGTCTTCAGCTTGCCTGCACAAATTTCTTGTTTTCCTTCTTCTGATGCAGCGCCACTACCTGAGGACAGTGCTGCCTCCTTGCTCCAGGGAGCTGCTGAACTCTGCTCTGTTTGTGGGACATTGCCATAGCAATGAGGATGTGTMGTGGAGATGGTCAGGATTAACCTGACCATATCCCTGCTGCTGGCCAAAAGCAGCCAAAAAGGTGCCTGCCTCCTTCCCTCCCCAAACAAATCCTGTTTGCTTTGGCTATTTTAAAACATATTTGCTGRTGGAGCCTGGAGCTTGCTGTCAATCTGAGCCTTGCCACATGCAACCCACAGCTCTTTAAAATGGATTATTGTGGAGATGGGAAGGACAGTTTTTGTTCTTCTGTCCACTGGCTTGGGGCTGCCTGACGTGATGGTGGTTGTGGCAGTCACTTCCCAGYAAATCAGGTAAAGGCAATAAACTTCTCAAAGTCAGAGGCTTTCTCTCCTTCCTCCTGACTTCTGGACTTGAACTGGTGAGAAGGAGGTGAAAGGCCTCTGTATCCCATCAGCAATTCCCTCAATCATCCTCTCCCTCCCTGGAAGTGTTATTTTTGGTTAATTCATRCAAGTCTGGGCCTCCTTGGTCTATCCTGTGGGAGGAAGCTCCAGGCTGGAATTTCGTAATAAAAGCCAGATTTTTCTCTGGAGGCAGAGYGGAGGAGCCCACTGCTGTTGTTCCTCCAGTTCTTGGTTCTTGATAGCTTAATCTGGCAACTATGAGAGGTTTTCTCTCTCTGCTGAGAATAAATTTGGCCTCTGAGGAAAGCCAGCGTTGTGGTGTTCACTCTGAGATACCTGATTTCCACAAAGCCACTGGTGGAAATCATAGCTCAGGCTGTTTGGACCTCATCTTCCTGATGGAAGTTCCCAGCAGTTCATTGGGGGTGAGTCTCTGAGTGCATCACAGGCCATTTGCACCCATGCAGAACCACGGCTTTGCTAAAAACAAGGAGTTTCCCTCCAGTGTCCTTGGCCACAGTTAGTTWGCTCTTAACCTCAGGAGCACAGAACAGTCTGTCCCCTGCCACGCTRGCAGAGCCTGGAGTGAATATCTCTGTGTACCTGCACTTTGGAAAGCTCTCAGAGGTGTTCTGTGGTTATGAAAAGAACACAGRTGTAGCCTCTGATTTCCTCTATGACTGTGATAATTCAGTGTTCTGCTCCTTGGCTGACCATTGGCAACAGGAAGATCACTAATCCCTGCTCTCCCCTCTTTGCCTGTCCTTCAACTGGGGGTTGTTTCCAGAGGGGCTGGTGCAGTGAAGAGCTGAGAACATCTGAAGTTGCCATAATTTAAATATGCTCTCTTTAATATATCCAGGGGGCTTGCTAACTAAATCTGAGTTTTCTTCTTGGTCACCAGACCCAGTACTAAGGATGGAGACAGCAGCTGAAGCTGAGCTATAATCCTCACTGGTACTTCTCATACTACCTGTAAGACAGTCTTTGGAGTTTCCCCATCCAGACTTATTTCACTAACTTAATAAAATCTATGTGGTGCTCCTTTCATTTTACTAGTCACTGTGATTCCCCTCTGACATAGCCTAAATTATGCTTGGACTACTTTTTTTTCCCCTTCTTTTTTATTAATGTATCCATGGACTCTGTAGTCTTCAGAGATTTATTTTTCTTTAATGAAATCAGCCTAATTTTCCTGGCTAGTGTACTGCATGAATGTCACATTTAAATATGTGCTTTCAAGTCCAGTCCTTTCCCTCAGATATATTACTTTACACTACATTTGTCTGTGTTAAACTGCAGTTCTGATTTACTACATCAGTGACCATTAMAGACTCAAATTCCTCTGACTCCTGCTTTGTTTTCTCACTGTTYATTATCCACAATGATCTGATTTTTGGCACATTGTAAGCTGGAGTTTCTTAATTCTTTTCCTCTGCTTGATACAATGGTTACAATTAGATTAATGKATATTTAGTAGATTTGGATGGCAGAGCAAGTACAAAAAGCTCTCCTGGGAGAGCTGTGATTGTCACAGCAGAGTGTGCTGCCAGGTGTGCACAGGAATGAAGGGGTAAAGATGTGCCCAAAGTGCAGGGAAAATCCCTTACCTCTCTCCCACAAGCAGGAGATGGAAGCAGAGAGTGATCAAGTGTTGGTGGCCAGTCCTCCTTCCTTCCTTTTTTTTTTTTTTTCTTGAAGGGTGTTTTCTTCCTCTGCTGCAATTCAGAAGTCAGAAGGGTGCTTTTCAGCCTGCTAAGGAGGCTTTAACAGCACTGAGCCTGCAAGATCTGAGATTTGGTCAGCAGGAYTCTGAATAGCTTTCAGTCTTACTGTTCAAACATGCAAAATTGGGAATTCCCTTCATTCTGTTTGCTTACTTAAAGAAGCCCAGGCTGGGCAAACCTGCCAGGCATGCTAATGCTTCCTGACAAACTGCTTCAAAACACGAGCTCCAGACAAGGACAGGAACAGAGCAGCAGAAACCCTTCCCAGAGAGACAGAAGTACACCTTGGCCATATTTAAGTCAACCTTCACCTGCCTTCAGGTTGTGCTTCCCTGCATGGGTYTGCATCACACAATACCACAGCCTGTCCTTCAGGAGGATGCTGTGCCAGGTGCTGAATGTCTCATGCACCACTTATGAGAAATTCCAGCTGATATTTGGGAAAGGCTTCTGTGCCCTGTCAGCCAGCTTCTGAGAGGAGCAAGCCAGGAGGCAGGTGCCTGTTCAGATCCATCCCTGGTGTTCCCAGCGGGCTGGCTCTCAGCCTCTCCTCACTGGGCACATGAGGGAACACCTAATTGCCCTTCCCAGACACCCTGTCTCCTTGGACCTTGTAGAGTACAGGTTCTGAGTCACTCCTCAGAAATTCAGTGCTCCTGACTCCTTCTGACTCTGCTGATTGCCTAAATGCTGAAAATAGGTGCTCCAGGTCATGCTGCTGGGTGGGATGGCTGTAKATTCTCTATTGTGACACGTGGGTAAGGCTTCTATTAAACGTGGCCTCAAGTCAACTTTCCATAACTCAGGTTTTGCAGGTGCAAAGGACAGGCTRCAATCTGGGGAAGTATTCTTGACCTTAATCATTATTTGCAAAGCAGTGTGTAAGGCACTTAGCTGTTACTGAGAGAAACAATGCMTGTTAGAAGGGGATCATATGGCCATCAGGTTGTGCAACCTGAATTTGTTTTCCAACAACACTAAATAGTTGCTGATTCTGTCCTGTAGTTTTCTAGAGTTGTCTCTGAGGCAGGAGCTTTCTTGCAAGAAAAAATTCTGCATCAGGGCCCTTGTTTGCTCTCTGCACAGCTTTGTGCAGCTGGCTGCCAAGCATCACACAGCAAGGCAGAGCAATGCTTGTGAACCACCATGGAACAACATCAGACGAGCCAAACAGACCCATGTGATTTTAGGCAGGGCTCAAGAATTTTGTTCCTTTAGCTTCAACCCAGGGGGCAAATTTGTTCATTTTCCTGGCACTGAAACAATGATAAAGTCTCTGCACTCATTTGCCCTGAACGGTATGGTTTGTTCTCTGAAACACTTGCTGTTCCCATTTTGTGTGGTAAYAGCAGTTACAGGATAGGTGGAGATTTTGTGGGACCAATTTTCAGGTACATTAAACTGCTTTCACCCCCTCCTGAGTATATAAAATGTCCTTAAAGCAAGTGTAAAATGGTATTGTCAAAGTAGTCCAAGTGGACTCCAGAATCAGAAAAAAAGGTTCCCAACTCTGAAGTGAGTATGTGTTGCAAACTTTTGTGGGGAGATGAATAACTGAATTGTGTCTCTCCCTCTAAGACAGGTGCTTAGGACAAAGTGCTGATTCTGGTGGCCACAATGGATGTTGGAGGAAAATTTTAGGAAGGTTAAAGCACCTGTGTCTGAAGACAYTGAGTGCTCCAGTGGTTCACACACTTGACACATGCAGGATCCTGAGCCTTATCTGGTGGCTACCAATAGGCTTGGATTAAAATTACTGAATCATGGAAACACAGGGTTGGGAAAGACCTCTGGTTTCATTGAGCCCAGCCATTAATCCAACACCACTGTGCTCATCACTTACCTATGTCCCTTAGTATCATAGCTACACACTTTTTGAATATTTCCAGGGACTGGTGATTCCCCCAATTCCCTCAGCAGCCTGTTCTAATGCTCAAGCACAAGTGAGAGAGGTGTGTAATGGCATAGATGGTAAAGTTCCAGAACCCTAAATGCTCATTTCTACAGAACTCACTGCTATGTAAAAACCATGAGAGAGCTTTCTTGACCTTTGATTCTTTCCCCTCGTGGCAGAAATCACATTGTGAATCAGCTCAGAAATGAAGTGAAAGCATACAGCAAAAGAAAACKTGACCTAGGGAGGAAGGAAGGAAGGTAATTTTTTGTGAAATACAGGAATGCAGGTGAAGAAATGAGGAAAACCACCTACTAAAGAAAAGCAAGATTGTGAAGTGGACATAAAACCTCCCGTGTTCCCTTTTCATGTCTCATGGACAGCCTGCAGTTATTTCAAAAAAGCACAGCTTGATGTAAGCACCCTAAGTTATATCCTAAGTGGCTTCTTGGGACCTAATGTGCCCCACAGGGCCACTGTGGACCTGAGGAGGAGAGCAAGTGCAGCTGGAAGAGCAAGGAAGCCTGTGACCTCCCCCAGTCCAACATCTATTGCATCTTATCCATTTGCAAAGTGGGGGTGCTGCCTCAAAGCCATCTGTCAGAGGTTTGATTCCTTCTTGTTTATGGTGTGCTGGAAAATTGAAAAGCTCCCTGTGATTGCTCTGTGTTAATAAGGAGGAAAGGGTAGGAAAAACCCCCCCATGTGTTCTTGTTGCATATTTTGCTTGAGAAAACACGTGCTGTCTGCAGTGAGACCTCACAGCATGCTCATTCTTAAAGTATATATGTAAAAGGTTGGAACTGGATGTTTTGTTGACCCTGGAAGAAAAAGCAGATTCCAAACAGAAGCTCAGGAAAAAAATATCTGCTGTTCCATCTGTATTTGCTTTTCCTTCACTGATAAATGGATGCAGCTTGCCTGTGTCATGGTTTTATCCTGCTTATCTTCTGAATCTGCATAAACTTTATATCTGGGCAACTATAATTTCAAGACCTGGTTGCAAAGTAGGCATCTGAGGAGCTGCATCAGTTCTTCCATCCTCTCTTTCACTGAATTCCTGAGCTTTGGGTCTTGCTTTTGAATAAAAATTTTGTGATGGAGACAGTAGGGACTAAGTGGCTGCATGGAGAATGTGAACCTGCACGAGGGCTTGAACTTTGGTCTACAGAAAAAAACCTGATGATTTCAATCTGCAAAGGTCCATAAGGACACTCAGATTAAAAACTCAGTATGGGAAAACTTAAAATAAAATCTCCATGACTTTTAAGGGAATTAGTTCTACTTTTGTGTTTCCATTGGGCCATGGATTAATTGAGGGTATCTGTGGGGTTGTTTCCCCTTGGTCCATGCCTGGGTCACTGATTCAGCTGTGGCACTGCTCTGGTGCAGTACACACTGACAAGTCATTCCTGGGAGGTTTGAAGGGGAAGGAGAAGAAGTCAGTGCTAAGGCAGGCTGCAGCATTTGTGGGGAAACACTTGTTTCTTGTAGAAATCATCATTAGTTCTTCKAAGTGTTTAATCTGTTACAGCACCATGCAGAGTCTGGTACTGTAGGATAAGATGGAATTGTTCTGTTTGACTTCAGTTCAGCTTTTTTTGGCCCCTTCAGCCTGAATGTAGGCTCTTCACAGCTGCAGTTTACCAGGAGACACTGTAGAAAAGTTCTAGCATGCATTTATTTAAATAACATCTGATAGATTCTGGAAGATAAATGGTATGGAGCAGCTACAGCTTTGCTGTTTCCAAAGAGCATCCTTGGCAAGAAAATAGAGAGGAAGGAAAGATCTGTTACGTGTGCCTCTGTATTGCCCCTAGAACAGGATCAAAGTTATGAAAAGAAGCTCTGGTTTTGTTTCTCCACGATTATTACAGTTCACAGGCTTCCCAGGATCTACGTTTCAAGGCTATCATCAACCAAATGTTGTACATTTACATTTGTTCAAAATAGTTTCCAGGCAGTGGGTAATTAGTGGTTAGAAATGRCTTGCAGTTTGGTGATAATTGGATTCAGTGAAATCCTTAGGAAAATGAGCATTCCAGTCTTTTGTGTTTCYCTGCTTCACCTGTGGACCACAGCTTCTTCCCCACCCAATCTCACAGGAGGCATCTCYTTTATCTCCTGTGTTTCAGTAAGGAATAGATGGATCCTAGTCAGGAAAGGCAGGAGGATGCCTCCAGCCAGAATGAGCAGCAGGAAAAGACATTAACTCCAAAACATTGCCACTTAAACATTCTTCCAGGAGAACTTCAAATGCAGCAATTACATCCCTCTCCCCAAGAACTCCATGTACTCTGTTCTTTTGAGTTAATTAATCCCTAAGTCTGAAGCATTCTGCAAACAAGTGAAGAAGACTCATGCCTGTACATTTCTATGCTGGTCAGAGAGTTAGTGAAGAAAAGGGGGGAAATAAAAACAAAGAGGTAAATAGTCAAAGTTTACCAGATTATGTATAAATAAAAATAATTTTCTAATATTGTGCGAGGTGGGATATGGATTTTTAAAATAGGATGGTGAAGTGACGTAAGAGTATAATTTGACCTGTCAGCAATTAATAAAAGGACCATTTTGTGTCCTGCTCCTTCATTCTGAAGTGGGGACAGTGGGAGAGATAAGCACATAGATAGGTTCTTTTATGAAAATCTTTGTTTTACTCATTTACTTCAGGAAATTTTGATTAAAAATAYTGATTTAAAAAAGGTTGATGTCTTTATACCTTCCTGTATAACTGGAGATTTGTCAGAGTCACTGACTCCTGTATTCCCAGTTGGTGGGAATGGATTTACAAATGTTTGGGCCTCGAAACCCAAATGGATTTACAAACAGCTGCTTGAAGTGGTTTTGCAGATCTCATTGTGACAGTGACATATTGTTCATGCTTCCAAACCATGGGCTTAGCACCAATGCAGTGTTACCTCTGGGGGCAGGAGAGGAACAGCCTCACTTCCCTGGCTCTCTACAACTCCCTGACAAGAGGTTGGAGCCAGGTGGGGGTCGATTGCTTCTCCCAGGAAACGAGTGACAGGAATAGGGGAAAAGGCCTCAAGTAGCACAAAGGGCAGTTTAGATTGGATATTAGGAAGAATTTCTTCCCAGAGAGGGTGGTCAGTAATTGGACCAGGCTGCCCAGGGCAGTGGTGGGGTCTCCATCCCTGGAGAGGTTTAACAGACGTGTGAATGTGGCTCTGAGRGACACGGTTGAGTGAGACATGGTGGGCTTGGCAGTGCTGGGTTAATGGCTGGACTTGATGACCTTGGAGGTCTCTTCCAACTTAAATGCATCCTGGAGAATTTTCCAGCACCTGACAAGCCAGCATGGTCCAGGGTGTAGCACCCATCACTGGCCACCATCTCACATCATCCTGGACACCATCTTGCAAAGCAGGCAAACCCAGCTGTTTAGGTACCAAAGTAAAAGCTGAAAAAGGACTGGTGAGACCATCCAGCCCATCTTCCTGGATAACAGCAGCCAGGAATTTAAGCCATTTACCTTGGCTTAAATCCCACGCCAACTACAACAGGCATCCCACCCCTACTTTTCAAGTGGTACCATCATGGCAGTGGTATTTCCCCCACTGCCAGCAGCTGAGCTGGGTAAAGCTGTTCCTGTCTCTCCTCTTGGCCCTGTTTCCCTTTGAAGCAGCACTTGTGATATCAGTGGTCCCTGTATCCTTGCTGGGAACACCCAGAGCTGGAGCAGATTCTCCCAGGGAGCCCGTCCAACTTCATTTGCAGGACCTGTGTATGCAGAACACACGAGGCCCCTCAGGAAGGTTTTCAGTCTAAACCCATTTAAAACTTTATATGGAAAAAGAAAAGTCAGAAAGYCCACGCTCAGCAATATTGTATGCATGAGGCTCAGTTAATTCACCTTGAAAGGGGCCTTTAGGAGGACTTGCACATTCCTGGTGCATTTGGGATAGGACATGGGTGAGTGCCCAAGAGCAGCACCAGATAAACAGAAAACATTACAGCAGCCTGGAGAGAGGGTCATGGGATCTGCAGGGCTGGCAGCTCTGCCAGAGCAGATTGGTTTGTGCTGCAGCCGYTTTTTCTCACAGATGGGATAAAAATAAGATAGATTAAGTATATCCAAGAAAAAATTGTTATGCAAAGGCTTGAGAAAGCTGCCAATGTCAGCAAAGGGAGGCAGTAATGTAAGCAAACTTCAGAGGAGGAGAGCTGCAGAGCGTCCTGCCGGAGCAGCAGAGGGGACTGGCTCTGAGTGTGGGGTGAGGGGTTGGCTTGGGGATTTGGTTGACTTGTGCCTTCTGTGTTTACCAAGGCAAATCCCAATGGAGGGGGAGGTTTTTCTTTTAGCTGATAAATGTGCCTGCCTCTGTATTTAAATGTTTTTCCCCCCTTTTGTGGTTCTTTGAGTAAACTTCTTTCTTGTTGAGTCACTCAGGCTGATAGGTAGGTGCTGGAGACTCTGCTGAAATCTGGAGCTCCCTGTCAGTGCTTTTGATGTCCATTCTGCTTCT
Source organism: Alauda arvensis (assembly GCA_902810485.1). Taxonomy (NCBI): domain Eukaryota; kingdom Metazoa; phylum Chordata; class Aves; order Passeriformes; family Alaudidae; genus Alauda; species Alauda arvensis. Next base: position 1,176,876 of record CADDXX010000239.1, read on the forward strand.
CTGGGGTTAGACATACATTTGGCTTTACACCCAGCTTTCCATCAGATCCTTGGGAATGGGCAGTTTAGGCGAGGTGAGGAACTGCTGCCTTAAACTGGATCTTGTATCAGTGAGCAGCAACACCTCAGCTGTCAGAGATGTAGGATGGTCCCCAGTGATCACAAAGCTCAGYTTGGATGACTCAGTTTGATGGAGCAGAAGCAGATGAATATTAGGGCACTGAAGGGCTCAAACAAGCAATAGTTGCTGCTTCTTGGTGGCTCTGTAGTAACTGTGAGCTTGGTCTCAGGCAATGGCAGATAATTCTGCCTTCCTTTAGTCAGCTGTGAACCTGGCTTCCTGTAGATTTCTGGATTTCTGCTCTTCTTTTCCTTTTTTGKTTTTTTTTGGACAGTCACTAYAACTGGGTCAAGGCTAAGGGTGTAAGGGTCTCCATACATTAAATCTTCACAGATGGGCTGAGGCATAGAAAAACCTCTTACCCTGGCACTAAGAAGGAAAGACTTACAAGTGTATATAAGTATGCGGAGGGAGGGTGTTAGAGGATGGAGCCAAACTCTGCTTGGTGGTGACAAGCTATAGGACAAGAAGCAGAAGCTGATGCCCAGGAAGTCCCTCCTGAATGAGAGGAAGAACTTTTCTGTGCAGTAACCAAGCATTGGAACAGATTTTCCAGAGAGGGTGTGAAGTCTCCCTCACTGGAGATATTCCAGACCCATCTGGACCCAGTCCTGTGCCCTGTGCTATGGGATGGCTCTGCTTGAGCAGGGAGGTTGGACCAGATGAATCACTGTGGTCCCTTCCAGCCTGACTCATTCTGTGATTCTGAGACCAAGTCTGAAATGGGACTTCTCGATTTTGTCAACATTTACTCTGCTCTGGGGAGGTGTAAACAGTGAGGGGCACRACCAGAAGGAATGGAGTCCACAAGATATCATTCTCCACTAAGGAACAGTTATTTGTTGGCCTCTGGAGTAGTTATTTCAGACAGGCTTTTAAATGCACTTAATTTAGACAAGAAATAATCTCGGTGAAAGGGGGTAGAGAACGTGTAGGGAACATTCTGGGTATAAACATCTGCCTCTTTTTGGTTAACAACCATATTTATTACATTAAAACAAATACCTCTATCTGACCCAGAGAGCTTGTGGAAAGAGGCCAGAAAATAAACTGTGTTGCTACTGATGAGATAATGGATCAGAAAAAAAATATTTAAAAAAAATTTTAGTGCTAAAAAAATACTCAGTCAAAATCTGTTTCTCATTCCTTTTTACATTCCTCTGAAAATTAAGACAAGTGTAGTTTTYCAGCTCGGCTTCACTTTGTAGTTGGTGGGTTTTACACTTGGCTGAAGAGAACTACAACTTGTCTTTCCCACACTGTTTGAGAAGTGCATCAGAAAYGTGTCTGAGCAGCAAAGTTCACTCCCCCCCTGCATTAGGGCTGGGGAATTGATTTGCTGTATATGAGCAAGAGCAACCAGCTACAAAGATTGTGTCAAGACTCTTAGAAGGCCAGGAGGGAGCTGGATCTAGGCATTCCCTTCAGCCCTGCTCTCCAGAGCTGTCTGTCTGTGTCTGTGCAAGCAGTGTCACTGATGCCAGCACCGTGATCCCTCTGTCTACCTGGCCAGCCACACTGACCTCCCATCTGGGGATGATGCAATTTCCTTTGCTTCTTCATTGGGAGATTAAAGGAGCTGCTTCTTCTCCCTTTTCCTTGTRGATAATTTATCATTTGTGGATTTAATAGCTTTTTGTATTTGAAGGTTTCCTGCAGATGGATTAGGAGGCAAGGCAAGCAGTGCAATGACAGAATTGTCAAAGCAAGTGTAAGCTACCTGTTCCCTGATCCTCCTGTTGTATACACTGAGATAGATCCATGTGTACATTCTGTCTGTCTCTTCAAAGGCAACTTTGCCTATTGGACATGGTTTACTATGGAAAAGTTAAAAGGGAAATTGTCTTATGTGTCTTTCTGGTAGCTGCTGGTAAGTTCAGTGGTGTTTACCRGCCTGRAAGGAGGTTGTGGAYAGGTGGGAGTCAGTCTCTTCTCCCAGGAAATGAGGAAATGGCCTCAGGGTGCACCAGGTAAGGTTTAGATTGAATATTAGGGAGAGTCTCTCCACTAAAAGTGTGGTCAGGCWTTGGAACAGACTGCCTKGGGGAGTGATGGAATCACTCCCTGGAAGTGTTCAAAAATGTGTAGATRTGTCACTTAGGGACTGATTTAGTGGTGGGCTTGGCAGTGCTGGGTTAATGGTTGGACTTGATGATCCTAGAGGYCTTTTCCARCCTAAATGATTYGATGATTAATAWYTGCTTCAAAAAATSCAGAATTCTCYTCCTCTTGGTGTTTGGCTCATTGGTAATATGTATTTTGAAGCAGTCAGGTATCACTTGTTATCAACAAGCTCTGTATCCAGAGGGTAGGGAGGGTCCTACCCAGAAGCTTCTGCTGCCTCTCYTGTGAGCAGCAAATGGCACCTGCCATAACGAGTTAGGAGAGTTATGCAGGGATTTGCATTAATGAGACACTGAGCTGGAGATTTGGCTGGAGGGGTTAGCTCCAGCCCACCTGCTGCAGGGGCCAGATGTAAATCCATGAGGTCCTGCAGGGGTGTGCTGTCCCAGCACACGCCATCCCACCCCTGGGAGCTGCCCCTGCAGCTGTGAGCAGAGCTCTGCTGAGCTGCCTGTGAGCAGGTTGGCTCCCCTGGAGCTGTTCTGGCACCCCAGTCTGGCACCCCACAGATCAGCTCTGGCTGTGGGACTGAAAGGGACTGCTTGTTCCTCAGCCCCAGGGGTGAAGCTGTGCCCTTTTGGGCTCTCTGGGGCCCAGTTTCCATCCTGACACCTTGGGGGACTTGCCACATGATGTGACTGTTCTTTCAGGACACAGATAACCACAGCTAYTGATTTATGTTGGTGTTAAGCACAGGAGGAGCACGAGGGAATACAGATGTCTGTCAGCTTTGCAGCAAGCTGCTGAGACYCCTTTGTGGCAAGTTTGGGTTGCTTCTGTGTTTCCAGTTGTCCCATTTTCTTTGATGTAGAAGACTCCCCTGAGTCTGAAATTCTTCCCTTTAGGCTTCCAAGGTCTGATTCTCTCTGCAACAGCTCTTATGGATGTTTGTTTATCTTCTAAGAWGAAATCTGCATGGGAATGCTCAACATATGAAGGGSTTGCAGAAGTCTTTCCTTTGACTGCATGGACACTTTCCCCTGTGGTAGGGCAAGGATTGAYRTGCAGGGTTTAGCTCACAATAAGCCTCCTTGTGGGGTGRGAAGRCACTTGGACCACATCMCAGAGGATTTTAGGGGTTCYCTCWGSTAGAAAGTCTCTAGTGACTGYTCACAGCCCTGCAATGAGCACATCCTTTGTAATGACACTTTTTTCTTCCTCCTCAAATACAGGAGTTGCTTTACTTAACTTSATTTACAAGTCTATCAACCAAACTTTATTAATACATTTTCCCAGTAAAGGCAAAACTAGTCTCTGCTACAAAGGTGGTTTGTATTTTGTTTGTTTGTTTGGGTTTTTTTCCTGTGTAGTTTATTGCTTAGAAGGAGAGATGAAGCAGTGAACAGAGTTCCTCRCCCCAGCATGAGCTGCTCTGTTTGCACAGCCCTGGCAGCTGTGCCATTTTTCACACATCTCATGGACAAAGTGTTACTGGCAAATTGTTTATGTACAGAAGGAGTCAATGTCACGTACCTTCCCCAGTCCCTCTCACCCATTTTCTACTAAAAGCTTTGTAGACAGAGCTGCAGAGCCCATGGTGGATGCAGCAGAGAACAGGAGGAGTCAAATGCTGCAGAGATTTCCCTTGTCAGGACTGTGACAAGTGGAAGCACAAACAGAATAAATGGGTCTGGTGATGCTGGACTGTGAGCAGGTTTTAAACCCCCAAAYTTCCCAGCAAACCAGCATTTAGGCCTCAGTCTCCTGAGTTACACAACATTACACAACCATTTTAAATAAGCCAATTATTTCTCYATGCAAGAGTGACTCAGAGAGATTTTCCTGTCTGTTGCATATGAAATATATATTTAATTTTCTTCAAGAAAGCCCATTTTTATTTGCAATTCAAGTGAAATCAATATTCCAAAATGGCATTTCAATAAAATCAGAGTTGTAAAGTAAACAAGATAATGGGAAGAAAAGCACTGTAAATAGATTTTCAAATGTCAGACAGTTGATATATATTTTCAAATATGTAACTTGATTTCACAGTGATAAATATGGAAAATTGAGAGCAGATGAACAAAAACTATGAAAAGAGAGAAATTATTTGAAGGGGCCTGTGCTTTCCCCTTAGCTATGGCAGCCTGCAGGTGTGTGGGACATTCCTGGGTGGAAGGGAGAGAACAGGTATTGTTTTTGTAACAGATTCATAGAGCTAKAGGATAGTCTGGATTGAAAGGGAACTTAAAGGTCATGATGTCCAAGCTCCCTACAATAAACAGGGACATTTTCAGCTAGACCAGGTTGCTCAGAGTCCTGTCCAAATTGACTTTGAATGTTTCTGGGGGTGGGGCATCTACCACCTCTCTGGGCAATCTGTGCCAGTGTTTTACCACTCTTATTAAAAAAAACAAAAAACAAACCGAAAAAGGCAATTTGAACTAAGAGCCTCTGTTGTTTCAGCAGGCCAACTCCTGGGTTTTTATGTCTCAGCAGAGGAATTCATAGGGGTTAAAGAAGGAAGAGAGCATTAAGGAAGAGCTGTGGGGTTCATTGCAGGAGTCAGTATTGCACTGATGGTGCTGGAGTCACCATCTCTTCTTCACTTGTACATCCCCCAGCTTTACCTAATGTTTCACATTATGCTGCATAAATGACATTCCCTCTTGCTTTTCCCAGRAGGCACAGGGTGGTTGTGCTCTGCTGAGCAGTGGCCATGTCCCAAGCAGCAGCAGCTGGTCTTGTACTGGGACAGGACTTGCATAGTTCAAATTGTCACTTGCAGTCACCCACAGCAGAAAACCCTTGATTAGAAACTTCTGAGGACATCCCTGCAGCTTGCAAAAATGGTTTGTCATCTTTCTGGGGAGAAAAACATCTGGAAGAGTGAGGAAGTTTTACATCCTCAGACATGAAAGTTGATGCAAAGAAGACAAGTGTAGAAATGCCACGTAACCCCAAAATTATTTTGAGGTGGTAGAAGAATAGCTAACAATGCTACACATATTTTGTGCTTTCTTTATCACAGTATCCCTCCCTAAAATGTGATCCATATTTACCAAATGTGGTGTGAAGTCAAAGCTGGTTGGCTTGCAGGTCAGGCAGGTGTGAATGGACCTCAGTCATCTACAAATCAAGATTTCTAAGTTAATTGCTATTATTTTGATTTGAAATTTTGGGAACACTTTAACATGAATGAAAGAAACAAGAAAGTTTAAACAAAATTGTTTATAACAAAGACATGGAGGCTGAGAATTAATACAACCAGTATCTCCTGTYCTTGGAGAGCTGGTAAGCAGGGATGGGACATTTGGTGGGAGAACAGACCATTGCTTTGGGGCTGGAGTTCTCCATCCTGATGCATTTTTCAGGCTTTTCAGGCCACCACCTGGAGAGGCATTTCTGAGAGCAGGCAGTTTCCCCTCCATGGGTGAGGGATTTGGGGGGTTTGTGCTGWGATGTCCAGCAGTGGGCTGAGCTTGGCTGAGCTGCCACTTGTCACCTCACTGGTTTCAYCTGTGTGCTCTGGATTTCTGAACAATGGTGATTTTTTAGTTTGGGAAGGTGCACATCACCCTAGGAGTGGGCTTGGGCATTATCTTTGATGCAGGAAGCAGATGTGGTGGTGTCACATTTTGCTGCCAGGAGTCCAAGATAAGACTCAGACCTCCCAAGCTTTCCTGTTGTTTCGTCTTAATCCAGGAAATTCAGCAGGCATCTTTCTTATTCCTGCTGGTTAGAGAGTCTTAGAGCTTTCATTAGATGCTGGAGCTTGATCCTGGCTAATGAAAAGCAGAGCAAAACCACGCTCACAATCTGGCAGGGAGTTTGAATACTTGTGCAATAGGAAAGGTCCTCTCAGGTGCAGTTTATGCTGTATGCTTTGTGTAATGCTCAGCAAAGCCCTGTCAGTGCTGAGGTTTCCTGTTGCTCATAGAATTCCTTTACTATTACTGTTTTTTTCKTGCTTTTGTAGAATTTGATCTCTGCTTTCAATTATGTCCCCGGTAATGTGTGTGCTTTGATGATTGCAATGGGCCTTGCTGGATAGGGATCATTCCCTTCCTCAGCCTCAATTTGCTTCACCTTCACTTCTAACTTTACTTTCTGGGGAAAGGAAAGGATTGTTTTCCTTTGGGATTGCCAGAGATGATGGTCTTTGATTTCTACGTCCATGGCCTGAAATTGTTCTCAAATCCAGCCTGTCATATTGAAATGATTTACTTCTTTCATTGTTTGRATCTCCCTGTTATTCCTTGCCAATTCTGTGTGTGAGAATGTTCATTCCTGCATTTACCAGGGCTTTCTGCATCTSACTGGGCTGGCAGGTTTGCATCTGTCTTTCATAAGGAGGATTTTACAGACAAGAACTCCCTGGAAAGGGATTAAGCCTTTTGGCTGTTGTTGTTATTGTTGTTCCTGAGTTTGTCACTGCTGAGAGGATGATGAATGCTGTGCACAAGGCCCACCATGAGGAACTCGTGTCCCTTCTAGGGGATGGATGTCGTTGTCTCTTTGCCCGTCATCACCTGTATTACAATTTTTGTTAATGAAAACCCAGCAAGTGCTCACAGTGCAACAGCCTGGGCAGTGCAGASCTGTGCAGAATCACTGCTGGGTGATTCTGAGGCAGTGTCCAAAATGGATAAAGCAGGGAGGGACTGCATGTCAATATTTTCCCCATCTTAAGCCTATTTGTTTACTAATTCCCTATGGRTCAGGATCTCCTGGAAGTGGTGGATAAAATGAGAACTATCACTCTGTGCACTGAACTAGCTGTTCTTACATTTCTGGGGGTGGGTCTAGATAAATTTTTAAAAACATACAGTGGTAGATAGCTGGAGTTTTTAATRTCTAAATCTCCCCACATGACACGGCTGGAGTGCCTAAGCCCAGAATTCCAAGTAGTTGCCATCATTATGTGGTGTCTGCAGGTAAAGTTGTGTCTGAACAGCTTGAGGGGGTTTGCTGAAAGCTCTCAGAAGCAGAGAAGTCTTGTTCTCAGGCCTGTGAGCACACAGGCAGTGTGGGCAGAGTGAGGGAGAAGCTTTGCTGGCTTTTTACTCTGACATGGATTTGCCTTGGTGGCCATGGGCAAGTCAGTTAAGTTCCATGATTCAGCTTTGTCAGGTGTGAGAGGTAAATGCTGTGCTGGCTTTAAAACAGTGATGTGTTTTTTAGAATTAATTAGTTGGTGTTTGAGGCACAATAGTTTTCCATAGGGGTTATTAACTGAGCTCTTGGTCCCTTTGCTCTGGAGGGTGTTAATTGCTGTATGCTTTTGGGATGGCCCTAATGAGACGAGAGTAAAGGCATATGGAGGTGAGTGTGTGATTAACAAAACAAGCCTGGAGTAGAACAGGTTTCCCCAGGTGAGAAATTGAGYTGCTGTTGGCCTCTGGCTTTCCCTTTGGCATGTGTTCCTGAAAAGGCCCCAAAAATCTCACTGTTCATCTGTCTTGGGGCTCTCAGGGCTGCCCCTKTGCTCTCACAAGTGCTCAGCCACGTAAGGGCAGGAAGGATCTGAAACTGCCTCCCCCTCCTATCTGTGTGGCCAGGTGAGGAAGTGAGGAATGTAATTTCATGCTCCATAAATACTAATAATTCCAAGTACTTAGGACTCGAGCATGCACATTACTGTGGTGTGAGCTCTCTCCCCTGGCTGTAGTTGGAGCAATCACACTTAGGACCTGTTTGTCTTGGCAGAGCTGCCCTTAGGAATGAGGTAACTTTGGAAAAGACATTCCTTCACTCATGGTGAGTGGATAAAAATATCTGAACTTCCACARGCCTGGGGAGGAGAGCAGGAGTCAGGGTAAAGCACAGAGCAGGGACCTCTGGAGCAAGGGCTGCAGGTCCCCAACACCTTGCACAACACCTTTGTTGGACCAGGAGCTACCATGGAGTGTGCCATGGRCCTCACTATGTTCTGCTCAATTTGGCCACTCAGGGCATGCAAGTTAGAGCAAATGACCTCTGTCCTTGCTGAAAGCTCTGTTTTGCAGCTCAGTGMCTTACATATTGAGTTTACAAGTGTGATATAAGAGCCTSTGCTCTGCCAATAGCTGTGAGAGTRTTTTGGACAGTGCTTTGGRACAGAGTRCACAGCACTGTTTTTAACCAAAGATGGGCTGAAGATTAATGTGCTCTTCYTCCTTTAAAATAAAATTAGGCAGCCTTTCTCTTCTATGACAGAAGAGATGCTGGTAAAGGCTTAAAGTTAGGGGTGTTAAACTATTTGGACATGCAGGAATAGTGTAGTATGAACTGACTGAAGGCTGATAGTTGCCTTTCTTGTGTGTGTGCCTTTGTGTAAAAGGAGTTTTCAGAATGAAACAAAAAAGACATAATTTCACAGCTTGAAGGAAGGTAATGAAGTGCTTCAGTTATGCCTCTCCCTGAAGATGTGTCCCCAAGCCTTCACAGGCAGTGCAAAGGGCTTGCTCAGGTAGTTTATTATGCAGTGAGAGTTCCTGCTGCTGCTTTTTGTGTGCAGCTGSAACCCCAGCCCTGGGTTTTTATGTGTGATGCGTGTGCTTACTTAGAGACACTTCATAAATCACATTTGAAAAATGACTTTTTTTGTGTGTGTGTTCTGCTYAGTTTTGTTTTGGAATTTGGTAATAAACAACCCAGCTAAAAGAAAAATCAAGCTTGGGATTGGCTCAGTCACCAGCTCTGGGGGAAGGGGGATTCTGGAGATCAACATATTTATAAGTGTGCAGTAGTTGGATTGGGTGTATTGGCTACTTTTTTGGCAAGGCTGACATTGCTTGATTATTAAGAATGATTCTGTATTATTTATGTCACCCATCTGAGGTTGCTCTGTCTTTGCAGATGTGCCCTAAAGCAGGGAAGCTGAGCACAGGCAGTGCAGTCAGGCTGCTTAAGTTTTATTGGAAAGCACTGCTTTCATTGTAAGAACAGCTTTTTACAGCCAGGCAGCTCTGCCTGTCCTTGTTTTCCTTCCAGGAATGCAAAGGGCTGGGGGGAAGGAGAAGCAGAGAAATGCARCTTTGATTGAAGCTCTGGGGGACCATGAAAAAGAGCAGAAAGGAAAACAAGAAAACCATAAAAACACTGTAGTGGAGGCCAGTGAAAGCATGRCACAGTCCTGAGAGCACGATGGGGCTGTAGGAGCTGTAGCTCCCCTCTCCTCAGGATGCTTTTGCATTCTTGCTATGAAAACTCCTCCAGCTAGAAACCTTCACTGAGGAGGTTGGAGAGAACATGGACATGGTTTAATTTGTTTCCTCTTGTAGTGCTTGCARTGGGAAAGGCTGTACCTGTCTGTGAGAGCAATGTATGGGTCCCWCTCACTGTCCCTGAAAAACTTGATGTCAGTGCCCCACAGAGGAGCAGAATGCAGGACTGAGGCCAGGAGAGGTGTAAATCCTGACCTGCTGGAGCTCTCAAGTGCTTGTGTGCMTGAGCCAGGAATCAGGACCACACACCCATTCTCCCAGTCCCATCTTGAAGGCTGCAGGAGCCAAATTCCATGCTGCCAGCAATTTTTCTGCCTCCCTGATCRAGGCTCACTGGAGGCACCCAGTGTCTGCCTTGTGTGGCTGATGTCTGAAGCAAGGAGCAGATCCTCATCTTTACCAGATGGGATGACCAGGATGGCCAGGCTCTTGKTACTGRTGCTCCTGAGAGAAGAGCAGCACTSTGGGCSACCATGGCTGCTGGCAGGGACACAGCCCTTCCTCACTGGCRTTGCCAAAATCAAATCCACCCACGTGGTGATGAAGCTTCACAGCAAGGCTCTCTCCTGTGAGCTTCCCCAGGWGAAGGCRMCTCCTTCAGCAGGGCTCTCTGGTCSCTTCAGGATGMGGAAATTATCAAGCCCTCCTGAGGCTGAGCTGAGGTTTGGAAGTGCAGCCCTTGTCCCCTGAGCTCCACTGGCTGTTGCAGAAAGTGGCTTTTGTGTGCACTTGTTTGATGGAGAGAGGCTGTGACTGCTGGGCTTTGCTCTGAAGCCTGGGCTGTCACTGTGGCAAGATCCTGCTGGAGAAGATGAGTCCTTCAGGAGTGATTATGTGAGCCAGTGGCATTCCCAGGCATGTGCAGAGGTTGCCAGCCTTAGATGTCAAAGTAAGTCTAGGTGTGAAGGAATTTAGTGAGGTGCCTGGGCAGAAAATCAGTATTTTTTTGTGACTCATTTTGTTAGTGTAAAGCACTTACTTTCTCCCTGAAGTGAAATTCATGTGCCTGATTGCTGTRTTATGAATCCTACCTCCAGTGATACTCCCAGGGTGAGAAATAAAATGAAGGCAAAGAAAAATCAGGCAGAGCTCAACCTTAGAACTTTGTCTTTGCTAGGGCTGATGTGGTAACACCAACAAAATCCTTGATGCCAGTGGTCACAGCTCTGGAGCTCTCCTCTGCCTGTTGTGGTGTCTGCAGAGAAAGGCCACCTTGTCTGCTTCTCTTCTTTTTCTCCTTGCTTTGCCAGGAGGATGTGTTTGTTTGGGTGAGGTGTCAAGCACCATCCTCTGCTGGAACAACAGCACCGGTGCCAGCATCAGGTCACTGCTGGCCTCTTGCTGAATGCTTGGTTATTTCAGGCTTTGGCTCTCTGCAGCACTTGGGTGATGATTTCAGAAATGCTTCATTGTGGAAGTTCCCATCCAAATCCTGCTTTGGGAAGAGCTCCCAGTCAGCTGGGAACAGGATGCCTCAGTGACTCATGACAGACCTTAGCACTGCCACCTGAAACTGAGCTGACCAAAACTCAGTTGTCACATCCAGCTAAAGGGATTTGATGCTTGAGCAAACAACTTTGAATTAGTCTGGATTAAGTCAGGAAGGCTCTGGACATCTGGGGAAAGCGACTGGGAAACCAAGAATGGTTTTCATAGTACTGTGTCTCTGACCAGCAAACAGTTAAAGGCTGCTGATGCAGGTGGGCTTTGTCAGCTTCTTCTGGTTCATGTGGAAAGGAAACTGCTCACTCCTGAGTCATGCAACTGTGAGCTCCTTTTAGAAGCTCATTAGTCACCCRGCAGGGTGGACACTGACCACTCCTGACAGACACTGAGTCAGGAGAGGCTCTTCTGGCAGTGCACTTCCATGCTTTGCTTTCCTTTCCATTAGAAGTGTTTTCCTAGTGCCTAACCAAGGTTTTCCTGATGTAACTTCTCTTAGCCCATGACTTCACTTGTCCAAATGAGCACAGAAAACAGATTTTTTTTTTGTTTTTTCTGCTGTCTAGCAACCTCTTTATTTTTGAAGGCTGTTTTCGTTTCTCCCAGGTTCCTCCTCAGTCTCYTGCTGTTATAGTGACAGTATCAGTGCTGCCTAAAAATTGTGATCATTCTTTCTCTTTCCTCTGGAATGTCTCAAGAAACTCCATGATTCWCTTGTATTCCAGAGCACCAGAGCAGGCAGAGGACTCTAGCTGAGATCTCACTGCTGCTGAGCAAAAGGRAAGGGTTTAGGTCACCTGCTCTGAGGTCCATCAGCCACTTGACATCACTGGTTGATGTTCACCATTCTGATCTGCAGGACTGCTGTGCAGAAAGCTGATTTTCATCCTGTATCTGCCTTGTGGAATGTTCCTGGTTGATTTTGGTATCCTGGACCTGCCTGTATCTCCAGTCTCTCAAGATCACGTTTGAATTACTGCCCTCTCMTTTTATTGAAGTCCTTTCTAGTGTGGTATCACCTGCAAACGTTACAAACATTATCCATATTCCACATCCTGGTTATCATCCAGGTACTCTGTGTTCAAGAAAATGAAAATGTTTTCATTAGAACTGGACCTAGGGCTGACCTCTGCAAAACCCTGCTTGATGTAGCCTTTCACAGTGAAAAATGAATGCTTGATAACKACATACTGAACACTTTTCCAGTTAGTTTGGTTCCTGCCTTAAGAMTACATTGTGCCTCTGTGCTTTGATTATGAGAAGGTCCTGAGAGAWACTGTTCTTTCCAGAACACTGCTGATGTGGAGCCTCTGAATAGGGAGGGTTCAGATTAACAGTAAATTAATCCTCTGGTGAAGGCAGACCATAAATGAAATGCTAGAACACACAGTGGCCACACTGAGGGCTACTGCTCATTTTTTCCCCCTCATTTTCTGAGCAGCAGCACAGACCACACAGCATTTGATGCTACAAGGCAGACAGTGCATCTTTCAGAACATTTCACTGACTTTCCTGCTAGAGGCACATGAATTTTTCCCTCCCCAAAACACCTTTCCCAAGACAGGGAAATACTGTCTAGAATGAGTGTTGGTGTTCCCACACCTTTCTGAAGAGCTGCACAGTTGGAAGTCAGCATCCAGCCTTTGCCTGGAAAATAGATTTTTATTTGCAGAATTGGCAAGTCTTGGTTTGTGAAGACATTTTTGTAGAATAAAACATAAGAATCAGATACTTACCAACAATAATAAATGCCAGGAAGAATATATTATGAATTCCACCCTGGAGTACTGCATCCAGGGCTGGGGTCCTCAGCACAAGAAAGAGGTGGACTTGTTGGAGTGGGTCCAGAGAAGGGACACAAAGGTATCAGAGCAGCACCTTCYCTATGAAGATGGGCTGAGAGAGAGGGGGTTGTTCAGCCTGGAGATGAGAAGGCTTTGGGGAAAACTCATTGCATCCTTCCAGTGCCCTAAAGGGGGTTATGAAGAGGGAGAGAGAGGGACTTTTTATACAGACAGTGACAGGACAAGGGATAATGGTTTTAAACTGAAAGAGGGCAGGTTTAGAGTAGAGGTCAGGAAAAAATTCTGTACTCATAATGCAGTGAGACACTGGGACAGGATGCCCAGAGAGGCTGTGGATGCCTGGAATTGTTCAAGTCCAGGTTTAATGGGGCCCTGAGTGACCTGGTCTAGTGAATGGCATCTCTGCCCATGCAAAGGGGATTGGAATGAGATGATCCTTAAGGTCCCTTCCAACCCAAACCATTCTATAATTCTGCAGTTCTATGACACTGCATATAAGTAGGGATTTGCTGTTAGGATTTTTTTTTTTTTTATTGTGCAAGTGCATTAGCTGGAAGAGGGGTAAAAGTTAATTTTCTTTCTATGTGTAGTGCATCACAGATTYTGACTTAAGCTCACCTCTGATCAAACTATTCATTTAAAATAGAGACACAGGCTTTTTGCCTGTGTTCCTGATTGCTCTCACTGGCTGCATCCATAGCAGCAAACTGCACAGGTCCAAGGTGTGGGTTCAAGCATCATCCAAATGGTTTAATTGTTTCTGTGCTCTTTGCCCTGSCTTTGCCCCCTGCTACATAACCCCCATCCACACATGGCTTGGGGGCCAGCATGGCTCTTCCCAGTGAGCAGTGAGAATGAAGCCACACCACGTGGCAGGGTGCAAGGGAGAAAGTTCAGCCATATGGACACAATCTGTGCTGTGCCCTGGGGGTCAGAGAMTGAGCCTTGACCTGTCTTATTTATAAGCAGAGACATAGAGGCTGCAGAACCCTTGCATTGTAAGAGAAGGTACAGAATACTTCAATAACATTTTCATTTATTTGCAAGGTCTCCTTGTGCTTTTGCCAGGTTTATTTCTAAGTCCAGATGCTAATACTTGCACATAGGTGAGTTTCATGACCATTCACATGTGCCTGAATGTGTTTGCACAAAGGTTCTTTTGTGATTGAGGCTTAGCACTTTGTGAGCCAAGGGTTTGTCTTCAAAACAGGTTTTTTTTTCATTGATATCTAATTTATGGTGTGGAGGAAGAGAAAGACAAGTTTGTTGTTTGGATTTTTGACTCATTAAATTTATTCTGTGAGCAGCTGAGTGTACAAGGATGCTTACACATGTGCTTCATGGCATGACTTGAGCTAATTACAAACTCTTGAACACAAAATCAGGACAAACCTGACTGATTGCTCCTGCCAACTGTTTGCTAAATTGGCTCATTTGATTCACTGAAATGGCAGAAAATCAAAAAGGCAAAAAAGTGACTGCTTGGATTTGCAAGTAAAACCAGCTTGCTTTTGACTGGGCAGGGGAAGAGATCSAGTGTGGGTGTAGGGATAGGTAGAAGTAGGGAAAGGGAGGGAATCACAAGGAGAGAAAAGCAGGACAGAGATGAGGGTAACTTAAACCTCCSCTTTCTGACAACAACAGACTCTTAACTGGCTTAACTCTTTTGGTGAACACTTAACTTTTCTAGGTGGTGGAGAAGGGTTGGTGACTTCAAAGAATTAGTCAGTCCAAGAATCAATAGCACCTATTGCAGGATGGGCTGAATTGCCTTGGGAAGGTGAATTGCCTCTGCCTGTCAGTGACATAGAGGATTTCATCATCTAGTTTAAACTCATCTTTAAACTTTAGACTGATATTGGACCAGTTCACATGGAATTATTAACACTAAAAAGTCAAGACAAAAATGAATCCTGACATTTCTGTAGGCTTAGTCTCAACCCAGTTTTCTTYCACCTCTGTAGTGGAGCTAACATTTGGTACTTTGAATGATGCAAATACTGATTAGAAGCATTTCCTGGTGCTAAAATCCATTGGTCACCATGCAGTCCCACACCAGGCATGTTGGATATTGTGCCTGGTTTTTGTCAGCCAGTGGATGACCCCAAGATGAGCAATGCAGCTGATGAGCTTGAGGGAAGAGGTGCCATCCACAGGRACCTTGGCAGTCTCCAGGAAGTTCAGCAAGGCCAAGTGCCAGGTCCTGCACCTGGGCAATCTCCAGTATCATTTCTGACTAGAGGGTGAAGGGATTGAGAGCAGCTCTGTGGAGAAGGCCATGGGGATGAAAACTGGATATGAACCAGCAATGTGAACTTGCAGCCTGAAAAACAGAGAGAGATTTTTCCAACACCCATGGACAGGACAAGGGAGAATGGTTTTAAGCTGAAAGAGGACAGATGGTATTAGGTGTAAGGAAAAAATTATCTCTTGTGAGGGTGGTGATAGACTGGACCTGGTTGGCCAGAGAAGATGTGGGTGCCCCATCAATGGAAGTGTTCAAGGTAAGATTGGACAGAGCTTTGAGCAACCTGACCTCAGCCCCCATGTCAGGGGGGTTGGATTTAGGTCATCTTTAAGGTCCCTTCCAACCCAAACCATTACGTGATTCTATGATTTGGACTCCTGTTAACATGCCTTGAGAGGTTTTCAGTTTGTTTTATYCATCAGATTTCTTTGCAACTCTCTTTCATAGATATCACAGAATCCCAGGATCAAGTTGGAAGGGACCTCATTGGGTCATGTGTTGGAGCAGAATTACCCAGTGCACAAGGCACAAGATTGTGTCTGGAATATCTCCAGTAAGGGAGACTCCACACTCTCTCTGAGCAACCTGTTCCAGTGCTTGGTCACTGCACAGGAAAGAAATTCTTCATATCCATGTGGAACTTCCTGGGCATCAGTTTCTGCCCATYGCTTCTTGTTCTATTGCTTGGATTTCAGGCTTGTTGTTCTGAAGTGYCTCTGTTAGGTCAGGGAGGTGGTCTGGCAAAGCATTCAAAGTCAAAATGTGAAAGGGAGAATAACTCTCCCTGAGCTACCAAGGGTACCTCAGTGGGAAACCTTTCATCAGAAGAGTGGTTTCTGTTGGGAGTTCAGTGCATTAAAGGTACCCTCAGTCCCTGGCCTGCTGTTGCACTGGAGCTGTCAGCACTGTCTGTCAGTTCTTGCCTTGAGAGGCCATTTCAGGTCTCCAGACCAGGGATGAAACTGCTTTTCTTCTGACTTCGTGCAATAATGGTCCTGAAATGGGCCCATGAGCCAGCCCCTGCTCTGTCACACCAGCACCTTTAGTGAGGCATATGAACTGCCATGGGAATTACATCATGGAGCAGGCTGGAAGTGTATTGGGATATATTTTTTTTTTTATTTTTTTTTTCAGATGATACTTCTGAAAGTGCAGAGGCAGGTCTCTCTTAAGTCCTCACTTAGATCATTGCTTATTAAAAACTTTCTGAAATGTCCTTAGCAGCTCCAACAGGAACTGGTCCACCCTCAAGATTTACCAGCTCCATGATGTTGATTAAGGGTTGGTTTTTTCACACTTCTGATTGATTGGCAGTTATGAGGTCTGCTTGTTACAGGTTTCCAGCATAGAATCAGTGATTATTTTTCTCTGTTAACGATGTTGTGAGCCAAGCTCGGAGCCTCTGGCAATTCTCTGAATTGCTCATCATCATCTTGAATTTAGATTTCATGATAATTAGGATGTCTGAGTTGGACAGTGAAAATGGACATTCTGATCTAATCCTCTACCATGTAAGCTGTTATTTTCCAAGCCATCTGCATGCTGTGAAAGCAGACTGGGAAGCTCCTCAAATTTTTAAAGGTGAAGAGGATAAAAATAAGTTTTCCTTAACAAGCCATTTCTGAGTGCTTTGCAAACCACCTCTTGAGTGTCAGCAGGACATTGAGGGGAATCTGGTCATATAAAGCTGTAAGCAGGAATTAAACAGACCATGTTGTGTAGATGCAAATTCCTGAAAGTTGCTCCCCACTTGCTTTTGGGAAGACTCAAACCCTGTCCCAGCTCAGTGTGGGGYGCTCTGCCCCTTCCCTCGTTGCTGGTTCTCAGAAAAGGAAAGAGGCCARAATGGGGCACTAGTCACAACCAGATGTTGGGCTGCCTCTGGTGCCAGGAAGTGGTGGGTGATAAATCCCAGGCAGGCCCGTGCTGGRGGAGGTGACACCCCTCACACATGTGATTGCCATTAGCCATTCCYTGTGTGAGAGGGAAGGGAAACAACAGGGCAGTGAGCAAAGAGGGGTCTGGGGTGAGACACACTGACTTACACATTGTCTCCATGGGACAGATGCGAGTGCAGGAGGGTTTTAAGTGGCCTTCAGGAGTCAGGAATGTGRGAAATGAGCATCAACATGAAATAAATGCATGCAAAATGCATTTATTTAGGTTAGAGGGTCTTACTAGCTCATCTCAGAGAGAGAACTATGCATAAGTGTCTGTTGCCTGCTTTAAATATTATGCCTGGTCAGGTAGACCTTCCTGCCTTTTTGCTCATTTGTTTTTCATCCCCCAAGCATGTGATCTGCAGTGTTGGAACAGAAACATACCCGGAGCCAAACCAGGTAAAATAAACCCTGATTCTTTCAAGTGGCTGCAGGCAGAGTTCCATCACAAACAGGCAATGAAATAGGATCATAGGATCACTTGCCATATGGTAATGCAGGTTGGGAGGGAGCCCTGRAGGGCTCTGGTCCTACCTCCTGCTCAAAGCTGGATCCACTACAGGGAAGATTGGGTTGCTCAGGGATTTGCAGCAGGTAGCATATAGGATGTTGGGAGACAAGGCAAATGCTGAGATGGTTATATAGCCTTCCTCTCTGCATAGGGAAAACCTCAGCCTTTAGCTTTGGCCCAATTTTGTTTTAAATTMGATGTTTTTGTTTGAACCACAATTAAAGAGCTTTGAACTAAAGCCTCTTGCCCTACAGTCATACCCAGCTMCCACTGTACACATGGACATGGATACAGGACAAGTGGTGCAAAATGCCCTAAATTGTCTGCCTGGGAGGTCTGGGGTRGGAAAAGRGAGAGGATTAAAAGCTAAGGAGGGGTCATCCCTAAGTGTACTGGGAGAAAGATGGTTCCTGGAGGACTGGCCCAAAGCAAGACAGAGGGTTTAAAAGGTGATGTCTAATTTGGGGAATTCCTTAGAGACAGTAGGGTGGAACAGCAAGGAGGACATCAGTTCAGGGGAAAAGCAGAAGGAAGAGTTTTGGCTGCATGAGTACTTGGGGAAGAGCTGGGAGGGGACCAGACAATTCTGGCAGAAAAGAGGAGYCTGATCATGCTGAGATGACAGGAAACACTACCTCTGTGTGCACATAAATAGTAACAGTAATGCAGGAGCTGATAGTGCAGSAGTATAGTTCATGTTTGGAAAAACATGAGGTTAAGTGATGTCAGAAGCAGAGCTGAAGATGCATGCTTTAGCATAATGGGAAACTCATCACACATGCATTTAAATATCTCCTTCAGTACATCCAGTGCTTCATAAAGGTCATGGGCTCACTCGTGGAGTTTAGAAGCCAGAAGAGACCATGGGATCATCCAGCATGATGTAATACATACAAATCTAATTACATGTACCTTTATATAAGCTCAGTACAATAAACACATCCCATCTTGGGACTTGAACCTTGTCTGGAGAACCCATAAGAAGGACAAGACACCTGTGGCAGTGATATTAAAGATTAGTGATCCTGACTGTTTAGGACCTGCAGKGTTTCTATAATTTGGGTAGTGAGCTATGGCTGATGTGTTCACTGGAAGCTGGCAGCTTCCTTCTCTGCATACATCAAGGCATCTTTCACAGACTCCATGCTGATACAGTAAACAGCACTCCTTCCATTTTCCAGCATAAAGCATTTTTTCAGGTCTTGAATCACATTGATGCCTTGGAKTGGCTGCCTARAACASAGGCTAGACAAAGTTAAGAGAATAAAGTGGGTATTTRTTAAAGGCCTTCAACAGAGACACCTTGGGCAGTCAAAAGCCTTGCAGAAGCTACACCCARGCTGGATGATGGTYATGAGTTTTTCAGACAGAAATAAGTTTGGTCTATTTGCATATTAGGGGTTAATTCTCCAATTACAGCTTCAGGTTACAAAGTCATATCCCCCAGTTCACTCCTCCCCAGTTCACTTTTGTTTGTGCTTCTTGGGGCCTGAGGCTGTAGGATGTCCTTGGGTTCCAGGCCCAGGGGAATTGTTTTGTCTAACCAAAATGTGAAGACAGTAGTTAACACTTTATATGAAGTTTGGAGTTATCCACTAATGCAGCACAGCACTGGAAAAATATAAAGGCTAAAATCTTAAAGCATCAACATGACAAACTCATCTCTGTGTCTTCATTCATCTTTTTTTCAAGTTAAAGCAAGAGGACTTCAAGAATAATCATTTTAAAATAATCATTAAAATTGGGAAAGACCCCTGAGATGTGTTAATTCAGGACCACTCTGTTTGCCACTAAACCATATCCCTGAGTGCCACATCCACATTTGTTTAACACTTCCAGGAATGATTTTACCATCACCCTGGGTAGCCTGTTCCAATGCCTGACCACCCTTTCAGTGAGGCAGAACTCCATCCTTTAGACAGGATTTGACTCCAGCTCCTGCCCTGCTGCTCTGCTGCCTGGTGGTTTTGCTGCCCATCCTTGTGTGGGCACGAGCAGACTGAGGTCATCAACCCAAGCACGCCCTGTGGCTGATGACCAGCCACAGATCTTCTATTTGGGTATTTCATATCTGAACAGCTCAAGATTTATTGCTTCCCCTGAGGTTCTTTTAGGACCAGATTTTTTTCATCCAGTTGTTTGTCTAACTCCATCCTCACATGCAACTTCCTACCCTGCCACAAAATCAACTATGTAGTGTTTATATTTATATAACAGAAGCATTCTGTTCCCTGGTTTTTTTTTTTTTTTGTTTTGTTACTGGTTTGCTTTTTTTGCTGTTGTTGTTGATTAGCATTGACTTTACATTTATTACAATATATTCAGGGTCTAATAAATGCTAATATTGCAGTCCTCCAGATTGGCATAAACAGTCTGGTATTCTGTGGATATGCTGGAATTATGCTTGCCTCTCCTGTGTGAGTTATTTGAATTTGAAACCATGGCAGTACAGGGCATGTAAAATGTTGCAAAAGCATAAAATTGCAACAAGCAGGGAATTTATGCGTGTGCTAATGTCAAAAAAATGAATTAAAATGGTGAGTGATTGCTCAGTGAAGCAGATGGATGATAAGGAATGCACATACAAACTCAGAAGGCCTTGTTAGAAAATCCTAAATTTTACCATTCAGACAATTATTAATGGTTCTGTCTGAAGGAAATTTGTATGTACAGTAAATTTGATATTCAACTTATATTCATTGTTTGGGTTTGCCTTGCATATAAGTGTGTCAGGCAAGTAATGATCATTTTGTCTCAAGCTCCTGTAGAAAAAATATGATCTTTGGAGAGCTTTGAAAAATGCCATTAATCATCTCTGCTTCCCCCACAAGGAAGAATGGTTTTGAGATTAGGGCTTTGGAGGGGCACTGAGAGGATCTGGTTTGTGTTTCCCAGATCTGTCATGAACATCCATACATCTTCAGGTTGTAATTCAAAATAGTTTATCTAGCAGCTCAGTAGAGGCAGAATAATGCCATTTTCAAATGCAATAATTTGGTTAGGTATTAAGCCCTCTGTAAACTCCTTTGCAGCTATGGGAGTTCTTGAAAAGACTAAATATGTGTTTCTCTGTACCAAGTTCCTACCTTTAAAATAGGAATAATAGATTTCTTTGACCTTTTACTTTCATCTTCCCTTGATTTTCTATATCGATTATAAACATTTTGGAACAGGAATCCCCTTAAAAAGTGTTTATGTGGTTCCAGGGAGGACATCAGCCTTGTTTTTGCCTTTGGGTACATTTGTAAAATGAATCCTAATTTGCAGTCATTTAGCCTAAAATTAGAAGTTTGRGAAGAGAGTAGGTTAGGAGTTTTCAGTCACATAAAAGGTTGTGGCAGAGATGTGGAGATTGCCTATTGATCACCTTGCATGAGAGGCTAAGAGCATAAATTGTAGCAAAGGAATCTGAGCTCTATATTCAGAAAAAAAATATAGAGGTGAAGAGAGAGATGTTCTGGAAAAGTCTGAACAGTTACACTGGCTCTACATCATTGAGGGTGTTTAAAAGCAAGCTAGATGTCATCCTGCTATGGGTCTAGGAGGGTAGAATAAATGACCCAGCAAACYCATTTCCAGCCCTGCTTCTCTGTGACACTCAGCTCTAATTTGCAGTTGCCTCAGGCTGAACCGGTGACTGGCCTGAACTCACGCAGTGTGCTGCTCAGAGGGCCAGCACTGCTGTGCTTCCCCTCTGACTCTCTGCCAGTCAAACYCTCCGTGGACTTCTCCTCAGCAGTGCCAAAGCTAATGCTGCTCTTTCACTTTGGGATGTTTTTTCCTGGAGCATAAAACTCTACCTTGAAATATGAGTTTTCCAGCCGTGAAGGGGGACGTTTGTTTTCACACAGAACTTGAGGCAGGACAGGAGAAGGTGTTTGGTTTTCGGTGACGCTGCCCACATGTGATTTTTGGCTGGGTGCACAGAGTGTGGAGTGGAAAGCCTTATGTTCCAGCTGGCTTCACTCTGCAGCACAGGAGTCCCTGCCAGATTTCTCAGGACAATTTAAAGCAGCTCAGACTYTGGCGTGCTCTCTCTCGTGCAAATGGGAAGGTGCAATGAGCATCAGTGCTGGGGGTCTCACTCCTCACCAAAACTCCTTGAGTTAGGTGCTAATGAATGGTGATGAATGAGCACTGCTCAGAGCACAGGGACTGCACTTGTCCCGTGAAATAAAATGTAGCAAAGCCTCTCTTGTCCTAGGGATGAGTGGCACAGCAGGACTTGCATCTAGCCAGATGTTTTTCCTTCAAAACTGGGCAGTCGCACCTATCCCAACTACCCGAGGGCAAGGATCCAGACTGTGGCCAGCTGTGAGAGCTCTAGCTGGCAYGGGCCAAGTAGCTGTCGAGCACTGTTTGAACATTTAAAGAGTACAAATGATCATTTGCTGGTGCTTGGACCAATGCCCTGGGCCTCCTCAGTTTGCAAGGAGGACCTACAGCAGCAGTGCCAGCACACCAGGGAGCTCAGTGCTGGGAGGACCCTGCAGCTGAGCTCTGTAGGATGCACTGGAGTTCCATCCTGGAGGAACAGCATTTCACTCAGCTGAAGCCTGGACTGATGCAGCAATTAGTGACTCACACCAGAAATCCAGCATTTAAACCTTCTTCTGAACTCATGACAAAGCTCCCTTCTGTGCTCCTGTGCTTTGGCCAGGTATCCAGGCACTCAGCTGGGAGCACCCAGACATGTGGGGTGCCAGCTCTGACCCCATCATTTGTGGTTGCTCTGAGAGCTGACAGTGCCTGTGGTGTGAGCCAGTGCACCTCTGAGACCTGGTGGCTGGGGGGAACATGCCCATGGACTCAGTGTACCCTAGYTGGGTTCATTTTTGAGGAGAAAGAGTTGGTAATTGTCAGCTGTGGACCAAGGCTGTCTGAAGACTTTAAAAGGAAATGTTTTCTTCTTGASAGAGGATACATTCAATCAGATTTGGTGGTAGTGCATGTATGGGCACTAGAATGAATGTTCTAATCTAATATGCAAATCCAATTTTACTTTGGTTTTTTTTGGGTCACTGGCTTGTATTCTTTGGTACATTCTCTGGGTCTGTTGYAGGCAGACACACAGGACCAGTCTCTAAACAGTTTATAAAATTCAGCTTTTGATTTACAAATGGGGACTAGTGAAGGCTGTGGAGCTGACAGCCCTGTAGCCTGGGGTGGGTATGCACTGGCTGTCAGCAGAAATCACACAGTCTCAGCCATGTCAGCTTCACACATCTCCTCCCTGTCACAGGCTTGCTTTGGAAGGACCACATCTGGATTATGAGAGCCATGCTGTCCCAGGGGAGAGGGGACATTCATTAAGTTTTTGGCATTCAAACCGTGACAGCCAACAAATCTTCYTTTTAGAGTTGTTGGTAATTGTGATTTTTCCTGCTGATTGCTGAAACAAGGGTAGCACATTCATTTCACTTAATTCATCACTCAGACAKAATCTTCTGCCTTTTTGGGATATTTTTTGACTGACATCTCTGTAGTGCTTGAATCCCAGTCTGTTGATGCCTGACTGGTTGTGTCCACCTGGGGAAAAGAGCAATTCCTGTATCCAAACATTCCTCCCAAGAGGCCAGGATGTGGCCTGGTTCACTCTGGCCTGGTGATGCCTTTTCCTGGTCTYAGAAAATTGAGAGCCAGACATGGTTATGGGATATGGGGCTTYTACCTTGTTATTTTAGTAAGGATCCTTATTGGTGCACCACTTCTCCAAGGTGGGATGTGCTGCAATGCACACACATGATATAGATCACCTATACAATTTATAGACCTTACAAATTAGCATATCTAACAAGGATGCTCCAGTAGGAGCCTGGGTGAATGGTGTGATATTTCCCTATTTGAGGAATTCCCCCCTATCTGGGCCAAATCTCCAGCTTACAGGATATGTTCTAGAGAGGACCTTGGTTTCCCAAGATACTGTAGGGTTTTCTGGCTTTCTACTACCAAACATCCTTTAGGATGTTGTGTCCATCTGGGGAAAATCCTTTAGGATGTTTGGTCCCCTGGCCTAATAAAATACTAGGGCTATGCTAAATTATCTTAAGGACTTAAGGAATTACAAGCATGCATGCTAAGAGAATAATAGAAGTTATATAAAAAGTATATAAAAGAAAAGGCAAAAAATCATCTTGGCATCACTGGCAGTCAGAAACCTCAGCACACTTCAAATTCCACAGTGGTCACTTCCACCCTATGGATGTAGAAGGGTTCAACTCTTTTSAATTTTCCCTATATTTGTCAAAATAAAATGATTCCTAATCAAATAATTAAAAGTGCTTTGTTTGATTAAGGCCCATGTGTATCAGCAGTATTTTTGCAGCTCTCTGCTGCCATGAGTGCTAAAGCTGGAGCACAGAACAAAGGAGATAGAGGAAGGCTGGGTCAGGACTAATGGCACAGCCAGCTTTTAATCCCTCTCCTGACAATCCCTCTTTCATGGTGGCTTGTGTCCATCTGTGTTCATGTGCCAACAGTAGCAGAAGCCAGTGTAAGACATCCTATTGAGCTCTTTGTCAAGGTGTCTTGGGGCAAGACTTCCATKAATTATTAATTCTAAGAGGAGTTTGTGCTCTCCAGAGTTGGAGCCGGGCCTGGGAGCACAGCCATGGTAAGCTGTACCTGTGTTTWGCTTGGATGGAAGGTTTCTGTCTCAGGAGAGCTGCAGTTCATGTAATCTCTGTTTAGGAAGTGAAAGGATTCAGTTTGCTGAGTCTGTGGGTGATCACCTTGCTAGAGCTGTATCTCTGCTCCACATGCTCAGTGCTGACAGGGACTCATTTCTCTAGGACTGTTTCCTCTGTTGTTTTTTATTGAGAGTACAAACAGGGTCTTCTGTGCTGAAAAACACCTGAGAAATAGCAATAGATGTACAATAAAATAAATAAATGCAAAACATGCCTGTAAAAGATCAAAGCATCACAGCATCATAGAATCATAGAGTGGTTTGTATTGGAAGGGACCTTAAAGATCATCTTGTTCTAACCCCCTGCCATKGGCAGAGACACCTTCCACTATCCCAGGTTGCTCCAAACCTTGTTCAACCTGRCTTTGAACACTTCCAGGGGTAGGGCAGCTTCTCAGAGCAACCTGTGCAAGGGCTTCATCACACTCAGTCAAKAATTTCTTCCTAGTATCCRGTCTAAATCTACCCTCTTTAGGCAGGGCACTTTTCTTTAARAGCTGAAGGTGTTGGCCTGAGGGAGCTCCCTCAGAAAATGGACTTTTGTTTTCACTCRGTCAAACTGAGAGGGAAAAGGCTTTTTAATATCTGACTATAACATCACATTTTTGCAAAAATGCAGTCACGGTTAATTGTGCCCAAGTGTGGCTCTGAAGCCTTKTCTAGATGGAAATGTTTGTGGGCTGAGAGTATGAGTGTAGGAAGTTATCTTCTATCTCTACAACTGGTTCTATCAGAGGAAAAAAGCCCTGATGGGAAGCAATCTTTTCCCATTAAATCAAATGATTAATACAAGCATGGCTTAAGAATAAGTTCCACTGTAGTTTTATGGAGTGKTTGTGGCACTTACAAGAGAAATCTTGGGAACCCTGGAACAGGGGGAAGGTGTAGCTGAGCTTCTATCATATATTTTAGTTCTCTGTCATTTGCATCATTTAACTGAAATATGGAAGAATTAAAAGTCAAAGGCTTCCCTTTGAYGTAAAAAGTTACAACATTTATGGCTTGGATTTGACCCAGGAGACTGTTTTATCCCACCATCTCTCCTTTAAGCCCTGCTGGTGTCCTTGATGGATGAGGTGTCCAGTATGAAATCCTTTTGCAATCACATGAGCCTGCTGGACTCTCTAACACAACCTTTGTGGTCCTGGTGTTTAACAGGACAAGGAGACATTAGGGAAAGATGTGGTAATGCATTTCCTTCCTSTTTCTGGGCAGTGGCAGCTCTATGCTGTGCTAATAAAGTAGTTTGATAAAAGTAGTTTGATAAGAATGTTCAGCTTGGGTTGGCTGAGTTCAATCCCTTCATCCTCAGAGGAGGCTGAGAGCTGCTCTCCATGGAGCTCTGACAGGTTGAAGGGATGTGTCCTGCTCCTYGAGGGCAGATGGTGCAGCACACATGGGCTCTTGGGGCAGGTACCTCGTATACAATCAGTAATTTTGTCACAGATGTGTCTGGAACGTGTGCAGGGACATTTCAGAAGAGTCCAGGCAAATTTTTGGAGCCATCTTTGCCTGTGGAACATTTCAGCATTCAGTGTTTCTAAGGGGCTGTCCATTCAGATAACACACAGCTGATAACATCCCTGAGCTGAGTGTGTGTCACTGCCCTGTGTCTGGGTACAGCCCCACRGGGCTATTCCTGCTTTCTCTGCTGTGCACAGGCAGCAAATCCAGCTCTTTGCTTGGCCTGACACATCTCCAGGTCATCACTGGGTCCTCTGTCTGTTGTGCTGYCACAGACCTGTGATGTGCTGTCCCACACGCTCTGAGCCCTGAGGAGCAGCTGTGACCTCCCAAGCTTGGACAGCTGCTTGGGCTTTGTGTTTGACCTCTGGACTTSACTGAGCACTTCTGTGCTGATGARCAAAACAGTGCCAAAGCCCAGCTCTTGACACTTGGCCAGGCTGGTGGTGCTCTGGRCAATCTGATCTAATGGGTGGCATTCCTGCCATGGCAGGGGGCTTGGAACTAGGTGGTCTTTAGKGTTTGTTTCAGCCCAAGCCATTYATGATTCCATAATTCTGTGATSTGTGACTCTGGAACTCTGTGAACCATCCTGCWAAGTTACAGAAATGACATTTTATGGTGCATGGTCTGGACRTGGCTTAGAACTCAGCAAGGACCACATGCTGTTCCCAGCAGGCATTTTGGKATGGAGTCACCTTGTTTTGAGAGTGAAGAGAGTTTAATGACACAAAGGTCACTCTGTACCAGGTGAATGGTGTGTTTAATTTTCTTGCATCACAGCAACCACAGTTTACTTCTTCCAGAACATACGAGAGTGGAGGTTAATGCTCTTTGTGTCATTGTAAACAGTTTCAAGGATCAGGTGATCTTTATTTTTATCTATCACAAAATCTTCACAGGTCTAAACAGARCACTGGAAGGACCACACACATTTTCCTTCCCGGGTTTCCTCATTGTTTATGGCAATGAAGCTGGTGAAGGGTCTGGAAAACGTGTTATGAGGAGTGGCTGAGGGAGCTGAGGGTGTTCAGTGTGAAGGCTGAGAGAGGACCTCACTGCTCTCTTCAATTCCCTGAAAGGAGGTTGTATCCAGGTGAGGGCCAGTCTTTTCTACCACGTCTCACGTGAAAGGACTAGAAGAAATGGCCTTCAGTTGCAGCAGGGGAGGTTCAGGTTAGACATTAGGAAAAAAAAACATCACTGGAAGACCAGTTGGACGTTGGAATAAGTTGCCCAGGGAGGTGGTGGAATTACTCTCTGGGAGTGTTCAAGAGGTGTCTGGATGTAGTTATAGGGGTGATTATGTAGTTCTAGGGGTGATTATGGTGGGGCTGAATTGATGTTTGACTACTTGATCTCAAAAGGCTCTTCCAATCCTGATGCTTCTGTGACTGTGGGGTGATTTCAGGCACCCTTTGTTGAAGGTCAGGGTCTGCTGATGTGGGCAGGGTCATCACTCCTGTGTGTGGGATCCTTTTCAGATCACAGCATACCTCTTCCTCCTCAGCCAGCTGCTTGTTAACTGCAGAGAGTTGTAGATATTGGGTATTTAGTCTCTGGCCTTTCAGGAGAAGCTAACAAAACACATCTTCAGATGACATCAAGATGCCACAGAGGAAGAATATTTTCTGCCTCTGAAGACRATCTGGGGAAWTACAAAATCTGAGGGGGGACATTGYCTTCATGCTTAACCAGCAGCACACACCACTTCACTGCCTGATGGCCTGCAGGGAAACAGGTAGGCTGGTCTTTGAGGACAGATACACATCCCTGCTTATTGCAGGGGTTTGCACTAGATGACCTTCAAAGGTCCCTTCTAACCCAAACCATTTAATGATTATTCGAAGAGTCATCTGGCCATTCATCTCACCTCTGTCCTTTCAGTCCTGTGCCAGCAGATTTACAGGGTGGTACGAGCTGCATGAGGCTTGGTGCAAGACCCTGCTGTGCAAACTGCTGTGATTCTCCTTGGAAGAGCCTGGGAAACAAGTGAGAGATCAGTTACTGCTCATATGTCCCATTGGATGCCTGAGTTTGAATAAAGTCCCAGCCATTGCACTCCTTTTATCAGCCTGCTGCAGGGACACCAGCCTGAAGATGGGGTTTGATTTCCAGCTCTGTGAAACTGGGCTGCACACTGGTGATTGGGTGCCTCCAGAGCTTGTGTTGTTGGGAAACTGGGCAGGCAGTTCCTTGCACCAGCTGCTGGACAGGCACAAAGATGCCATCTCTTCTCCATGCAGTGTTTGTATTTCGTGTGCCTCTTYCACAATGAGCCTCACTTTGAACTCTATTTGTCTTAGATTCCATTACCTGGAACATAATTGGAAGTG
Organism: Alauda arvensis; assembly: GCA_902810485.1. Taxonomy (NCBI): domain Eukaryota; kingdom Metazoa; phylum Chordata; class Aves; order Passeriformes; family Alaudidae; genus Alauda; species Alauda arvensis. Next base: position 1,204,703 of record CADDXX010000239.1, read on the forward strand.
AGTTATTCCTCAGAGGTGAAAAAAAGTGCTTTGATGCAAGATTTTTTTTTTTCAGTACAGATTTTTCACATAGGTTCTTTATTTTTTTCACAGAGAGAAGTCTGAAACAACTCAAAGGTGGAAAGCTCAGACTAGACAGAATAGTGATCCAGTTCTCACCCTCCACTGTAACACTGATTTTAATTGAATGGTAGAGGCCTAAACAAGGCAGTGATGTAACAGATTTGTGCTTGTGGACTTAGTGCAGTTCTTGCTGAACTGGGTGAAAGTTAGGAAGGAGGTTTACCTGAGTGTAAATGAGATTAATCTCCTGCTTTATTCCACTGAGACAGTCAATGCTTTGATCTTCGTTCAATTATTTGTTGTATTCCCCCTGTGCCCAGGAGTTATGGGCATGAATCACAGCCTTCTCCTGCCAAGCTGAGGTCAGTTTTAATACTTTAATAGTTGGTGTATCTCCTATCAGCAGTCTGCATCTGGCAATCAACAAGTTAACAACTATTTTTCTCCTCTAGCTGTTATGATCCCATGCAGTTATTAGAGTTAAGGCAATTAAAGTGGATTACTTCAGGTTTTAGGTAACGTGGATGGTTATTGGAATTGAAATTAATAACATCTTGTCACTATAACCCAGGCAGGTTGTGAGGTAGATTTTATCCTATGCAGCTGAATTGATAGGGATTAATTCTCCTTTGACAGCTCCAGTTTGTGAGCTGAGCAAATCCTGCAGCTCGTGTCTTTACACAGATGGGCAGTGGCTCCCTTGGTATGAGGTGGGGTCATCCCAGCATGGGACAGAAGTGCTTTGAAGGACTGTATTTATGAGTGTCTCTGCTGTTTACAGAGTCTCATAAACCATCCCTGTCTATCTCCCATCCAGGAAATTTGTTAAAGGTTTACTTGTTCAAAAGGTGTGCACAGCCTCTTTGTGTTGGATTAATCCTTTTATCTGATGATAAGATATCAGGCTTGGTGGGCTCAAGATATCCAGTGGAGGGAACAAATACTGCAGCACAGAGCRTTATATTCCACTTGAAAGAAGTGGCACCTTAAACTGAGTGCATGCCAGATAAAGGCTCTGCTCTGGGTTCAAGTTGCTAGCTGCAAAGGTATGTGTTCAAGTTTTCATGTTTTTTCTATGAGTCCCAAAAAGGAAGCCTAAAAATAGAAGTCCTGCAGTATGGAGTTCCTTGGCTGTGAGTTAGCAACCTGCATTTCCTTTGGAATATGTGATAAGAAACACTTTCAAGCGCATGGCAGGGTAAGATGTGTCTCCATTTACACGTTTTAACTGATTGAATTCAGTAATTTTGAAAGGGGAGCAATGCCAGTGGATCAGCCTTTGCTACCCAAACAGGCAGAAACTGGGCTGTGCTTAGCAAAGGACRCCAGAAGAGCATTGCTGACCTTCCCAGAATGATCCTCTGGGGCTTGGCTGGAGTGGCAACCTGGTGAATCAAGCATTGCAAATAGTCAGGATCTTCAGAGACCCTGCCAGCCTGTTAGAGAGGTCTCAAGGCAGCCCCAAGTAGTCCTGGAATAATTTCTCTACTAACTGGTGGGTAGGATTTGATTCAGGATTGTTCACCTCTGTTAACTTTGGAATAAATGAGAGAAGCTTTTTGCCCAACAATGTTCCTACACCTGAATGTGCATCCATGCATAATGTGCAAGCTGGCAGCTCAGCCTTGCAAAACTTGATGTGCACTAATGCAGGTATTTAACTGAAGGGGTTAAACTGAGGGAGGGATGAATTAACCACCTCCCATCCCACTAAAGTGCCTTTGGTTGGGGGGCATCATTTGAGATATTCATATAAATGAATCCTAATAACGTGTGGAGAGTGGCAAAGAACAGACTGGTGCACATGAAATGTCMCTGCTGAACATTTCACGGAGCCAAATAGAAACAAACACTTAGCTTTAAAAATCCTTGTGTTCTCTTAAAAAAAAAAAAATAAAAAAATCACTATTAAGTACTGGAAAGCTGCCACAAGAATCCAGCACTGAGTATTCCCACAGTTTCTTCCCAGTGCTCCCAGACTGTAGCTGCAGGGCAAGTTGCATAAGAGCGTGGGGTAGGTGCTCAGGAACATCCTCACTGGGCTCTAACAAACCCCTGGCATTGTTTTCCATGCTGTGTGTCTGCTTTTATGTGGCGTCAGGAAAGTGACTGTAATTTGCTGTTTCACAAAACTGGCAGCTACTCACAGTAGCAATTGGAGTRAGATTTGGGCTTGCAGTCCTTACTGCTCCCTCGGGGTATGCATGGAAGCAAGATGATGCAYGCTACGTGTTTTTCCACCAGAAAAATAAATAAAATAAAATGCATAAACCATGCAAAGAACTTTTCACAGCCTCCAAGCCAGATTATTTAAAGCTGATGCTGTGTGTTAGRGAGGTTCTGTCTGTAAATGTACTTCTTTGAAAAAAACAGGGAAGGCTTAAGACTCATAATTAAAAACCATCTATAGGGTTTTTCCTCAAACTTTCCAGTGTGCTCAGGAAATCTCAGCCCCAAAGGAGGATGTCTCACAGGTTATGAGCATGTGAATGGAAGGATTTATATTGAAAACAGTTTTGCCACTTTGTTCACAGATCCTAGGATTTCAGTATAGCCTGGCTTCTATAAGCCAAGTGCTGAACCACTGAGGAGCCAGTGATCCCCACACTGAGTTTTGGGTCTCAAACTCAACTGTGTTTTCTGTTCAGGAAATACTGATCTGCATTCATCTGTGTATAATTGAAGGGCATTTAGCTCTGTAGCTGCCTTACACAGTTTTGTTCACTCCTAATATTTATTSCAATGCAATTGATAACCTTTCCCTGGGCAGGGTTTCCAGTCTGGGCATCTCATGGGACCCTGGGAATTGCCACACGAAGTCAAACATGTGACCAGAAAAAGTCACTGCCTTTAATGGCAGAGGTTACCAGCTGCTTTCTGATGACATTCTTCATCTCCTGCTGTCAAGACACTGCTGTCTTTCTGGGAAAAACTTCTAGCCCCTTGCCTAGTTCTCTGCTGTTTGCTTGCAGAGAGGAAAACCTGATGAACTGATAARGAACTATCACACATTTTTGGATAAGTAGCACTTGGATAAAAAGAAAATATTTTTGTACAGAGCAWAGTTTGTGTCTTAGCTGCACTAATTACAAACATTTTAATTAGGCAAGGAGAGCAGATGGGAGGAATCTCCCAAGCTGTGCCTGCCAGCAGACACCGGGACAAAACATGGGGGAACATCCAGAGATAYGCTGGTTGTGGTTTCTCTTTGAATTTGGTTTTTTCCTGGATTGCTCTTCTGGTGTCTCAGAGGTCATCAGTGGTCAGTGGAGTACAGGGTGGGTGACACTGCTTCAGAGACAGGCACAGAAAATCCCCTAAGTGTCTATCTTGGTCAGTAGTCTTGGAGGAGAAATTATATTCCTAACTCTTGGAATAWAATGATTGGATCATATCYGGCTASTTGTTGGCTCAGATGCTGAAGCATGAGGCTTCTTACTCTTTATTASAATATTTGGGCAGTGCAGTGTAGCTGTAGATKTTATTTTCCCTGCTACYTTCCTTTCCTGMCTGGGCTTCTGCTTCCCTGCCATTCCTCTTCTGTGCTTGGTGGAGGCTGGCATGGCTTCCCATCAGCTCTAGTGGGTTTTAGGACCTCTGGCCCTTTACTCCATCCCTTTCCCCCTAYTTTACCTTGGATATCTTTGCCCTGGCTCCCATTTAAGTGTCTCACAGTGATAGATAMTGCTGACCCAAACACTGCTTTTGGGTACACAGTCATGAAGATCTCTAAGGGCCACTTTCCCTGACYGTGTGTGTGTATACACCTTTCACTGAAATATCAGGGAGTGTCTTTTGGCCCAGGTTTTACAGAATTGGTTGCTGTGACTCAGCTGATTGCTGGTAACTTGAAGGGCTGGAACCCCTTGGGTATGTGCTGGCATCCTGAGCAGAGAGGCTCTCCCTGGCTGGTGAGCAATTCCTTACATGAGCAATGCCCTGACTTTGGATCAGCCACACTTGAGCACACAATACTCCCTGCTCAGTCTGTGTCCTCCTGGGAGCCACACATTGTGCCACATCCTTYCCTGAGAAATAGATAAGCAGCACAATGGAATTTCTGCCAAGCCCCACAGCCTAAATGTAAAAACAGTTCTGTGTTATAAGAATAATCACAGCACTCTGGGATGCAAGGGACCCACAAGAATCACCAAGTCCAGCTCTTGAGTGAATGGCACAGCTTTGGTGCTTTCAGCACCAGGCTTGGACCAACTGAGCTAAAGTCTTGCAGTGTTAAATGTTTGACTRAAATGAGTGATGATGAGAAGAAATAGGAGTCGTGGCAAAGTCCAAMAATTAGTGTAACTCTACTTTGATCCAAAGTGGAATGAATATATTCAGAGCATTGCGTTAAATTCCAGTTTGTGATAAGTCTCTCTGAAGAAACCAACAGACAAATATTTCATAAATACTTAAGAAAGAGCCAGGGCTGGTTTGCAAAGTACCAGTGAAAGTATGTGACAAACAGGGGAATGGGGAAGACTGCCAGAATGAGCCTGACTTCCTTGTTAGTCTGGTTCTTGTGGGCCTGSTGGAGATGAGATGCAGCCATACCACCAGCAAGGTCCTACAGCTGTGGGTGGCAAAGGTCCCATGGTGGGATGTAGCTGAGTCTGCTGGAGTTTGGACAGGAATCAGCTTGAGTCTCATCCTCCTCAAGACGCCTTATCTTGTGAAAATGCTGATTTTGGGAGCAGGCAGAAATTCTCCAGATGAAAGTAACTCTGTGTATCTGCAGTACCTCTTGCAAGGCTTTCTTCCTTTTGATCCATTTTTCTTTCCAAGTAGAACAGGTAGGGAGCAGAYGGGTGCATGCAATGCTTTCCCCTGTGCCTTTGGAGACCAAAAGCCACATCAAGCAGGAGATTTATGGCTTGCTGGCAATGGATGCTTCATATTCTGTTATTACACTTCAGATGATGAAAGGAGAACAACTGACTTTCATGGCTATGAAAGCAGGAGGAAAACTGCCTGTGGATAGATCGAGCACATGCATCACTGGGTAGAAATTAAGGTGTTTATAGCTTCAAATTCAGATTTGGAAAGTTCAAGATAGCAGAAAAATATCTGAGCAAAAGATGTGAGGCAGTTTGTAAGATTTCAACTCAGATACACTCAGGAGAATAAATCCAAAGGTAACATTAGGATTCATTAACTATCCCTAATTAGGTTCTTAAATTTAAGTAGACGGAATCTTCCCTGGAGGCTTTCAAAGACACTCACCTTTCCCTGTTGATGATACAGGGAGTTTAGGAGCATACCTTAYTTAAGGAGGACTTCTTCCTTAGGTACCTACAGGGCATGCATGGGTTGAGTTCTCAGATTAGGTGAATTGGATCTTGTAATAAGGGTAATGTGTTTCTGGGCAGGCAGAAATCAGAGGAGTCAGGGAAAAGTGTTCTGTTGCCCTGTGCAGGAGGAGGAGAGCCTGGGAGGGAATGGTGCTCCTGTGGAGTCTCAGTTGGAGGTGCAGTGTTTCCTAAATCTCCTTCATCTCCCMAAGTCTCTCMCATCACTGGGCCTTTTACCTGCAGGAAATTTCACTGGGAGGAATGGTGAGACCCATCTAATTTGTGTTCCATGGGCTTTGTTCCTGGACTGGAATTGCTTCCACTTCTGAAATCACTTCTGTGATCGCAGCTGCATGAGGAAAGGATAAGCATGTCCTTTTCTGTGGAGGCCAAACAAGAGGAAAGGTTGTCTGTATTATATTTATATTCTTATTGCACAACACTTCTGTAGCTGGCTGCTGCCAGCAGATACAGTAAAAGGCAAAGCATCTGGGCTGCCTCAGGAGGAGTCTTGGCAGAGTGACCTGAAAGTTTGTATGGGTTGTGGCAGACATCCCAGCTTGTACCACTTCCCACCACCCCCAAATCACCAGCAGAACAGATTCCTGCTTTGGGCAGAGTCTGGAGGGAGTGCCCTGGCTTGGGCTGTGGGCTCTGGGAGGTGTAGGTGGGTAGGTGGCTTTGGTTGTGACAGGGCTCTTTTCCCAGACAGTCTTGCTTGCTTTCTGCATGGTGCRTGGAAGTGGCCTTACTGTAATTGGCATGAGTCACTTCCCTGTTATTGGTGGTTTGGAACAGCWTGCAAGGAAAACACGCCTGAGGAACTCCCTCTTGTGCTTGGGCTTTGCCTTTGGTCTCAGGATTGCAGCCTCTATCCATGCTGGGTGAAAAAAATGTTTTTTTCAAGATAACTGAAGGAGATGGGAATTGAGGTCTGGACCACTTGCATTTGTTAAATCTCTGATCTGGTGCTTGAGGTTTTTTTGTGAGACTGAAGGCTTTTCATGGAAGTTTGTTGGTCAAATCCCAACTTTCAGACTTACGGTTTGTAGCAGAAAGTCCCTTCATGTCTCCTGTTGTCTCCTGGAACAATTTATACTTCCTGTTTAAATTATATTGTCCCTTCACTCTAAATAAGATATATGATGGTATGACATGCCTTTGCAGCCAAGGTACAGAGCTGATGTCAAGTGCAYTCAGCCTTTTCCAGGGCTCATGGAGACATTTGAGAGCTGTAGGGTYGGATGATCTCCTATCAGGTGATTATACTCCTATCTGACAAAAAACCCCTCCTGTCAGAATGTCTGGTGGCAGGGCAGGACTTGAAGGCAGCCTTTGGATGTCTGACACAACACATGATCATGAGGAAAAGGCAAAACCTCTTTCTTTGTGAGGCCCTGAGCCAGATGGGGCATGGATAGCTGGAAAAGGTTTCAACTTGTTCCTTGGCCATGTCTGAGACCCTTGGCATAAGGCCAAGGGGGTGGGTGTGCCTCAATTTACTTTTGTTAATGAAATTATCAYCTTCCACCCCCGTGTTTCCAGCTACACTGTGCTGTTACTGTTGTCACCAGGTGCAGARTCTTCTTTTGAATGGGATTTTTCCTTCTTGCTCTCCATCTGTACTGTGATATTTTGTGGTCTGGCACAGCCATAATCCATTATTTTAATAGGTATTGTTGACTGACTGCTTAGTGAATTTAGGTTTTACTGCACAAAYCTCACTTTTAGTTCTGCAGTTGGAAGAGACATATACATGTGTACTAAGGAATTGCTTTCTTGTAACAAYTTGGAATCATGAATGATCCTGTTCCAGGCTGAACACTGTGCATTTTCAAGTCCCAAACAAGAATCCTTCAGAGATGCTACCTCTAAAAACATGCAGTAGTTTATATTGGGTGTTTACTCACAGGAGGATATTTTTTTYATTATTATTATTATTTTAAAAATATGTTGAGCACCAACAGTTCCTGGCCCCAACCTGCCCAGATRAAAGGCTTGGTTGTAATTTTCCTTGGTGAGGGAGTCATGCTTTTGTTCAATTGCACTCTGCTTCAAGCATGCTCAGGAGGGTTTGCTGAAGATTCTGCAGATCTGCTTTAATTGTGCTGAGCTTTGGGAGCAAACCTTATGGGCTGGAAATGCACAGGAGAGTAYAGAGCAGGGGACTGGAGAATGACAAGCCCCTTTGTCTGTATGTTTTTAACACTGAGCTTTCATTGATCCCCTCCAGCTGACTGATGTGTATATCCAGTGAAGATGGAGGTCAGGGGATAATTGCTTCCTGGGAGTGGAAGTCTTTAAGCATGTTTAGGACGGAGCAAGCATCAGAAAACACCAAATGATCAAATTAGCAAAGAGAGAGAATGATTTGAGTGCAAGGCTCAGCTTGTTTCCTTTCTTTGGCACAGACTCCCTCTGTGAAATTGGACAAATCATTTTGATATTTAAACACTTTCAAAACTCTGTCCCTGAGCCAATTCCCCATCCATAAAATATGGGGGCTATAGCATCAAATGTTTTGATTAGGGGAATAATATATGTGCTTAAATTGAAACACTCAGCAACGTTGGAAAAAACTTACACAGAAAGAGCAGAATTCCTCTGAAAAGAATATATTGTGGCAATTGGTCGAACCCCCAGGACTGGGGTGTTTAAAACTAGATAGATCAACATAGGAAACACAGCAAATTATCTCATTATGGTCTTTTTGTACCTGAAGAGGGCCTRTAAGAAACCTGAGGAGGAACATGGACATGTAATGACTGACCAAGGAGGAATGGCTTTAAACTGAAAAAAGAAGGTTTAGATTGGGTATTAGGAAGAAATTCCTGACTGTGGAGGGTGGTGAGGCCCTGGCRCAGGATGCCCAGTGATGCAGTGGCTGCTCCATCCCTGGAAGTSTCCAAGGCCAGGTTGGATGGGSCTTRGAGCARCCTGGTCTGGTGGAAGGTGTCCCTGCCCATGGCAGGGGAGTTGGAACAAGACAGTCTTTAAGGTCCCTCCCRASCCAAACCRGTCTGAGATTCTSTGCCCTTAATGAACAGAGGCCAGGTATTGACTGGCCTTTTCCMTCTCTTAGCRCTGCAATGCGGAATGTTGCTGCTCATAGACACAGTAACTTGTTCTTTTCATAAGCCCTGGGTTTTCTGGCCACACAAGAAACTGCTTGTGTGAGAATTCCAGCAGAAGGCGTCTCCACCAAGTACAAATAAGGATACTGTCAGCAGCACCAGCATGTGCCTTTTCACACTGTCCTGCTGGCTGCTCCTGCCGGCTCTGATGGATCTGCTCTGCCCATGCGAGCACACTCTGGCTTTGATTTTCCTTCATCCCTGTCTCTGCACTGGGGGGAGGCTGCCAGGAGTGGAGGAGAGGTTTTGTTGWGAGGTTGGTGCCATTAATTCATTGCAAATGGGTAATGCAGCTCTTGGGTTGGGACTGGTATAAATTATTGCTGGCGTGATGTTGATTCGGACAGATGAGCAGTGGGAGCTGGGATTGCTTTTAAAGCAGACACTGAGGGATTATGTAAAGACTTGAAAGCCTGTAATGGCAGAGGAATGAACCTGCTGATCCAAAAGCTCCCTTGCAGATTTATGACCTAGAACCAGCTTCTGCAGGTACCTTGATGACAGGTGACACTTTGTCTCCAGATCARGTCCTGGCTGACATGGAATCCATGTGGTGATGTTTGAGCTGAACCCCAGCGTGAGTGGCTGAGCAGCACTTGCCCTCTGAAAAGTTACACCTCTGCCTGTGCTCCTCAGATGCACAGCTCAGGCTGCTGTAGAATTTGCTCATTTGGACAAATACCCACATCTCAATGCTGACTGCTGCCCCCTGAGAGACTGGAATTCCCTGGAGGTCCCCAGAGCAGCTCATCTCCTCTCCTCTCCTCTAGATGATCCCAGCTCATYTCTCATGTGCATTTTTAGGTGCAGGGCTCCCAGCATTGAGGTGCATTAACACTTTGATTGAAGCTGTTTCTTCCCCTCTTGTCCACATCCATCACTCATTCTGCTGACTGAGTTGCTTTCATTTCTCTGCTCGATTGCATGGACAGGTGCCAACCCTACCCTGCCAGGATTTCTGTGCTTAATACTSAGATAAGACTAAAATCCTCAGTACTTTTTTCTGGTGGTTTTAATAATAAATAACTTTCCTTGGCACTTTGCTTCAACTCATGCCATGTTTTGTGTCAGATGCACTCCTCTCTGGAGAATTTAGGGAGGGCATTTCAAAGGAACCAGATGTTTAATCTTTCTTGTGGAGTTGGCTGCCACACAGGAGCTAACTGGAAATTGTGAGGTATTTTACACTTGAGAAAGGCTTTCCATTTCACAGYCTTYCTAAATCAAAAGAAAGYTGTGTATYAGCTGAGCATCATATAAACTAGAARAAGAGCAGACTTGCTGCAYGCCATCTCTCRGTGTACTYTTTGCAAAGATGGACCCTTCTTGGCAAAATGTRCTCAAGATGTTTATGGAGTCCACAGAGAAAAATGATTCCTTGAAATGGAAAAGTCCAAGTATGTGCTGTAGRCACCCTGTGCTGCACTAAGTTGCTTCCAGAGCTTTAAAAGGATCTAGTTGCTGAAGTGAGGAAAAGCACCTCTTGGAATTTTTGAAGGTATCAAAGTGTGTGCTAACACAGATGTTAAGCACATGCCTGCTTTTTGGGAATCTCTTCTCACTGTCACCTCTGTTTTAAGGCACCAAAAGAATACTTGATAATGTTCTTACTTCCWTGGCCATCCCAAAGAGATAACAGCACAGCCCTACTCCATAAGGTGATGGGACAGCAATATTCTCTATCAGTGCTTCTCCTTGAATACTTCTCCATCTCTGCTCTTCCTTGGGATGCTGTTGACCAGTTGCTGACTGATATAGCAATGTTTTGCTTTACCTGACTCCTCCCCTGGTCCTGTGGGTGGCATTCAAGCAGTGGTGGCACAGATGCCAAGATAGAAAAGCCATGTCTCAGTTCTCTGGGAGTGCTTAGGAAATAATGGTGTTTCTTTCCCCTACTTCACTCAAATGTTTCAGTGTTGGTAGTGTCCTTTTTCTAAGAAAGGTGCAAGCCCAYCCAGCCTGTCTTGTGCCCTGGGGATGGTCTGAATGCTGAGAGGTAAAGGAGATGTTTATGAAGAAGAGTAAGTCTGAAACATGAAAGCCTTTTGCTTCATTTTCTTCACTGGATGCCTATTGACAGGTTACTGGGATGCAGTTTGGGTGAAAAGTGTATAAAGGAAAATGTTCTGTGTCTTTTAAATGTTTATCAGGTCCTCAGTCTGAGATACAGCAACAGGACTCTTTATTTTTGGAGGATACTGAGCCCTATGCTCTCTGCCTTTTGGGTGCCTAAAATTGGGCACCCAGAACTTCAAATCTCCCTGGTTGTGGTTTGCAGAATAATCTCTGTTCAACCTACCTCCTCTCCAGACTTTCTGATATTTCCCTGGCAGAGATATCCCCTCATTCCTGTCTGGTTCCTACCAGGGGATGTGTTTTTTGCTGCCTTCCAACTGTTGCCAATTCAGGTTTCACGAGAAACCTCTGTGCCAGCTCTTTGATATTCAGAAGTGGTGGGGTTTTCTGTCTGTTTCCTGACCTAGGATGACTCTCTAATAATGCAAGAACCTCAGTGCTGATGTCCTGGCAGCCTAATACAGGAGGTCAGTCTGTAAATCCAGTGGCAATTTCCTTTGCCTCAGCAAAGGCAGTAAGTCAAACATGATGTAAGCAAAGTGGTTGGATCACTTCGCCCACCAGTGATGTGGTGGGGTGATGCAGGCAAATTTACTGGATGTGATTAAATCTCCTGTTCCAGTCTGGCAGCTGATTAGCTGCAGGGGGCAGGCAGGAATTTCCTTTCTGATCCAGAGTTGCCCTCTTTCCAAGTCCTCCTTCTTCTGCCAAGCATCTCAAAGTGCTTTGCATTTTTAATTGYGCTTCTTCACGCCCCTGTGAAGGGTGGAGATGAGAGATAGCATGATCCCAAGTGGAGCCCTGGGGAAACTGAGGCACTGGGAGGTGGCAGCACTTGGAATGGGGGAGGAAGGGGGTGTTAGGCTTGGAGAAAGGGGAAATGGCATCCCAGAAATCTTCTCTTGAAGCTCATGTGGGTTTACTGAACTTGTGCCTAGTGCTCAACAGTCTGTGTCTTAAGGCATTGGTTGTCTGCTATGCRTCAATGTATAGTCACTGACAGGAAAAATAAATCTTTATCCTGTGGAAATTTTAATTTAKTTTTGTCTTTCATCACTTGATTCCTCTGCTCTCTGAAGAGAATGACCTGTGTGTATGTTTCTTCTCTTTGTACAAAGAAGCACTTTGCTCTGAAATAGCCTCAGGTGTTGGCTGTGGCTGAGGATGAGAACTGGTTCAGCTCCAGAGATGACTCCATTCTTTGTCCCTACAGGGGAAATTAGTGAATTTACKGTGTGGATTCACCTTCAGTGGGTGTACACCAGCTTTGATTTCTTTACCTGGTTGTACAGYTGAAYAACTGGCCTTGYAAAGAGGAGAAAACACTCCTGTTWTAAGGGCATGCTTTGGTCCAAAGAAGAGACCAGAGACATCCAAAAAATCTGTKGCACATTAACCCATTATTTACCTGYATRTTGYTCATGCTGTGGYTGMCAAAACAGAGAGAAGTAGRGATTAGCTGAGTSTTCATGTTCATCAGGATGGTGGGAATGGAGAATGGGYCYTTCCCATCTGACAGCCTAAAACTCAATGGGAAACTGTMTTTTAGATCTYACAGAGCTGGGAGGGTTTCTTGTGGTAGATTATTTAAACCTTATGATTTCACATGAACAGCATCATCTATAGTCTGGTTTTGTGAATCTTGAGTGGACAGAAACTTCTGATGTTCAGTCTGGAGCCAGCAGCTTGRTGGCTGGAGGGAGGCAGGATTTCAGGCATACTAAAGCCCCCATTGCTATAGGCATCCCGTCCAGCCTGCTGTCATGGTAGGAACAGAGAACTCTACCTAGATTGCTTTGAAGCCTAGAGCTGAGGCCAAAGCCTGGCTTACTAAGCTCTATTTCAGTTTTGGAGATGAGTGTCTAAATAGAACATCTGAATCTGATCCTTAGCCTAGTCTCAAGGCTTAACTGTAAATAAASAGTATCTTAATCACTTTATGGTTTCCAGCATTCTCTAGTTGAATGTGTCTGTGCTGGCATTTGGAGAGCATTCAGCATAGTGGAAAATGAGTGTCTGTTTGGGCTGCACATGGGATAATTAACTCTCAGCTGAGCCCATGGCATGACATGACAGTTCTCATTCTGACCAGCTGAAATGACTCACTCTAACAACTGTGCTCTTCTTGCTCCTCTCTTTCAGTTCCCAAGAAGCTTCTGCATGAAACYCAGGCAAGACCAACCAATCAACAAGGGTATCAGAGGCCACATTTTCCACTGCAGCCAAGAGTRTTTGACCCCAATGTTATAGGGGACGGCGTCTTCCTTTCGGATGTGTCTCCTTCCAACATAGAGGGAGCTTTCCCAGGTACCTGTGACCATTGTGGTGTTGGCCCAAACCTRATGGTGTTGTGGTAACTGTTCCTTTCCATCTCCCCTTTTCTGGATTTCTGTAATGCTCCTAAATCCCAACCATGTCCCAGTCAGAAAGGGCTGGGACAGCTTCAAGATGTGACCAGTGATGGACTAAAGTGAACATGAAACTGTTCAGGAAACACTGGGTTTCTTGGAATAGCAGTCATGGCCATGCATGTCCAAACTCATCACAGAAATRCCTTCCAGACTTGTCTAGGGGCAAAGAAAAAAAAAAATACAAACAGGGCAGAGACAGTAGATCTGCCTGATGGGACAGAGAACTTTTCAGCTGAGCTTTGAAATACGATGCTATTTTCATAAAATGCAAAGTGAAGAGATATGAATGARGTCAGATCTTAGCCATCTCTGGGGATAGGTGAGTAGGAGGAAGGGGTGGTGTATGAATAAAGGAGAAGCACAGGTGAGCACGTGTTGGGTTCCTTGGTGGTTTTGTGATGTTTCCCAATATGCAGGAGATGGTTTAGGACAGAACTGAAAATCCCAGTCTGTGCTCCCAGAGATTCAGCTCGAGGGTGGGTATGGGCACAGCTTGTCTCTGTCTACAGTCCTGGCAAAGTTAATTCACAGCCTGGATAGGCAATTCACAAATAAATAAATRTTGTGATCCTGGAGATTCTTTTAAGCAGGGAGAAATATCTTGAACTCATTTCCAGTCATCTAAACATTTTACTTCTATGAATGACACGTTTTGTTTAATTTTCACATAGTTTATTCATTCACTTTCAAATATGCACCACTTTTCAAACAAAGATGCCATTTTGAAATTAAAACCTAGAAGAATGTTTCAAAAATAACAAAATACTTGGAAATTTCTGTAATCTCYCATCCTGTTTTATTTATTTTATTAAAACTATTTGCTAACATCAGCCTGGTATCATGAATAACCTTTCATGTGCTTATACTGTGATGTTGGGCAAATTTGCTGCTGGCTGAAAGAATTTTGTTCAGCTTTGGTGTAAACTCACAGAGAAACTATTCAAGTGACTGGCAGGAGCTAAGAAAGGGTGGTGAGGAGAAAACTGGTAGTAGTGAGCTGGTTAGGCATTGACAAATCTTCAAAGCTAGCAAGGAGGAAAGGGAATATCTTTTAGTATGACCCTGAAAGGAATGGCAGGCCAGGGAACCACACAGTGTAGCAACACATGGCCCTTGTGAAATTGTGTGTGTTTGTTTTTTCCCTCCTGCACAAGTCCACAAATTTTCTGTCATCCGTGTCTGTGCTTGTACAATCCTGCCAATGATAAAACCAGTTCTGTGGTTTTGTGGTGCTCTTTGCTGGAGTTCAGTGTGTGCAGGCCAGTATTCATTTAAAAACATGTTTGATTGCATCTGTTCATTGACAAGTTAGAAGTGGAAAAAAAAAAAAAACCAAACAAACAGGGACTCCTCTTACACCTCACATCTCGAGAGGAGTTATCCCTTACTCTGTCTCCTGAAGCTGTGGACATGGGAGCTGTTGTTGCACATGGTTTACAAGGGCTGCTCCACACCCAGCAGAGSTGGTGTCCATCTGACATAGGAAGTATCTATGAGCTTATATCCTGGTGGTGCCCTTCATTTTCCTCGATTGTGAGGGGATTTTTACATTAACTATTTCAGAGCCAGACCTCGGTCAGGAGACATCTCAGGCAGGATTCAGTTACCCCCATATAAATGTGGGATTTGTGATGACCTGGGGGGTTCACCTGGCTTCTAGAAGGGTGAGCATTTCCCCTGCATCCCTTCTCATCCCTGCCATCTCTGCATGGATGTCCTCCTGACCCTGGGGTGTCTTAGAAGTCTGTGTATGAGCAAATACATTGAGTTTTAAGTGTCTGCTGTGGGGGGAGCTGAAGGACTCTTTACTATCCATCAACTAAGCAGGATTCTCTTGCCTTAGTTTAGATGGATSGTGCTACTTGAGATGCTCTGAARTATCCAAGTTTTAGGTTCAGTTTTYMSAAGTTAAGTATTTACCCTGCTTCTGTGGATTTCCTTGGAACAGTGGTATGGAAAAATTCCAACACTTGTACAGGCAGATTTACCAGACAGGGAGGATAGAGAAGATATTAGAGGGCGTGTTAATCTGAATTTTAAAAAAATCTGAATTAAAAAAAAAAATTGTGAAATGTTGCTATTGATTTCCTGCCAAATGTGCCCTTGGACCTTCTGAGTCCCTTTTTTACAAGGGATCTGYAGTAACCTCTATTCTCCTAAAGCAAGAGGCTCTTGGGATATTTTATGCTTTGGGATATGACACCCAAGTACTCATGTTCAAATACTTTGCTTGAAGTCCAGTCATTAACACTGTGGTAACCTTGAACATGTGGCTTTCCCAAGGCCATGCAGCTCTTCATTGGCAGAGGTACAGCTGTGCCCACATTCCTTGGGGCTGATCCCTCACAGTGACACCTGGACATCCAGCCCCTCTGGTTCTGCTCGAGGCAGATCAGGAGYTGGCATCACTGCACACACATTCCTGCCCTCAGTCCCTCTCCATCCAGTATTACCTGTTCTCTTTGACACCCCTCACTTTCTGGTATGGCTTCCTTGGGCTGAGCTGCTTCCTGGCACCCACAGCAGGAAGCTGAACGTGATGTCTCGTGCTGCTGGGTCTGCAGGGAAAGGAGATGGATCAGGCAGCCAAGGAACAAAGACCATCTCACAACTCCTGACAGAAAGCCTTTGCTTGCTTGGCACTGATGGAAACGTTGGAGATGGAGCTGGCAGTGTCCTGAATTTAATACCTGCAGATAAGCCAGGTGCAAGTCTGTGGTTTTATAGGGTGATGCTTGCTTTTGGCCAGAACTAGATACCCAGAGAAGGGAGCCCAAAAATCTGAAATAGCTACAGTTAAAAACTCTCATGGATGGTGGAGYTGGATCCTGTGCACTGACTTTTTCCTGTGTTGAAAGCAATTACTGTTKTGTGAGTAGTGGGGGTGTCTGCCTGCAGATCAAGGCGTGGGGAGCCCTCCAAAGTGAGCTGATAAGGTCTGAAAGGGTCTCTTTGAGCCTCCTGGAATGAACTGCCTCCTTAGCTCCAGTCTTCAACAAATAAAATCAAATCATTAACCCATGTTCACTCACCTCTCCAGAGGGGAAATGGTGTCTGGGTGAAACACAGTATGAGCAGGCTTCTGAAGGAAGTCATAAACTCAGGTCTGCCCTTCCCCACGAAGGCTGGAGAGAAAGCACGCCTGTTTGCCAGGTGGGGATGGATCACTCCAGCACCACATCAGCAGAGGGTTGTGGGCTCTGCCTGTGTTTCCCAGTCCTCCGTATGAGCTCAGCTGAACCCACTGTTGATAAAGGCTCCTTTGATTTACATAAGAGAGAAGAAACCTGATTATATATTTGCTGTAGCATAGGTGGGTGTGTCTRAGTGGTGACACGAAAGAGCAGGAGATGGGGGAGAGATGATGATGCCTGGATGCAGATGGGATATGTGCTCAGCTCAAGCTGCTTGAGAAGATTTAGCTACCCCCCAAAAAAGGGGCAAGTTTGGGTGGCTGCTCCAGATTTCTGAACACAGACGCTGACCCTGTGGGAATAAGGCAGGGTAGGGCTGGGTCACGTTCTACATYCCTCATYCCTCRYTCCCTTTYTGTGTCAAAGCAGAGAAGAAGAGAGGGAGGTCAGCCACTTTCTACCCTGTGGACAACAGCCCCATCCTGCTCCCCGTGGATGAGACAGAACCGCCAGCACTCAGCAGCAGCAGCAGCAGCAGCAGCAGCATGGAGCCCGTGGGTGTTGGCACGGAGATGGCCCTGCTCAGCAACCTCCTGGCAGCCTATGCCTTCATCACAGGTACGTCTCACATCTCCCTGGGCTCCTGCAAGCTCTTTGTACAGCCTCCTTTCRCAGTCACCTGGGGCCAAATCCGCCTCTCTGCCCTGTTTGTGTGTTTTATTCTCCCTGGAAAGGCCTGACCGGGGCAGCYCTGGCAGGCAGGGTGTAACAGGGTTTATTGTGCACTGCTGTGCACTGGGGCTGCTCTCTTCTGGAGTTCARTGCAATCTTACGTGTGGTATTACTCCTAATGCTTCATTTTCCTGGAGATCAAAGCCTGGCTCATTAGGGAGGCAAGTTTGTTGTCCTGTAATTTGGAAAATAAGCAGCACTCAAATCTTTRCACTGCTTAAGAGAATTTGGCTTATCTTCAGTAGAAGTGTGAAGATGAAGTAACTTGAGAGTCTGCTTAATTGCACATTTAAATCTAGTTGAGAGTAAGATTTCCTTGGATCACAGTTTATCTTTCACCCACGTGTATCTTTCAAGTAACGGAGGAGCAGTATTCTAAAAAAATTCACTTTAAAATGTGAAAGAAAAGTGACAGAACCAGAGGGAATGTCTTTAAACTGAAAGAGAATGGGTTTAGATTAGACATTAGMARGAAATTCTTTACTGTGAGGATGGTGAGACACTGGCACAGGTGGCCCAGAGAGGTTGTGGCTGCCCCATTCCTGGAAGGGTTCAAGACTATATTAACTAAAACTCCAGTATTTGTGAGCTACTTTTTTATATCTGCCTGCTAATTCAGTCTTGCTAATTCATTAAACTGTAGTGCATTCTTGGTGCCATGCTCTTGCTCTTGCTGAGCAGCTCTTGCTGATGTCCAAGTGTTTGGATTTGGAGCAGCTAACTTGGGCTTTGCTCTTTGGAACCACTGAGTAGATTAGTSAGAGTGTTTCTGCATATTATTTAGTGAAGGGTTCTTCTAAAAGGACCATGAAGGGTTATACAAATTTCTGCTCTTCTGAACATCCAGTGCTGGCTTCAGGATCCATCTTCTAATGACAGCCCTCAGAGTCAGGCAGWTTAAATTGAATTAGTAGTGTTCTTCACAGAAGATAGCTGAACAGGATAGATTTGTTTTCTTGCATGAGTGTCTCCAAGGAAAAGTTAGAAAAACAAGCTTTAAAGGAGTTTTCTGTCTATCCCACTTCTCCCCCTTACCTACAGCTACCATTTTTTCACATGAGAATACCTACCTTCCCATCCCTACTATCAAATAAAATGTTGTTAATATGGAACATCTGAACAGTAATGGACAAATAAAGTTGTAGGATTAATGGTCCAGGATAGCTGGGACTGTGGTTCAGGGCTGCTGACAATGCTCCAGGGACTTTACTTCCCCTGACCACAGCAGAGCTCTTTGACTCTCTGTTGGTTTTAGGGCACAAGGTCTTGGTTCATCCCCATCACAAGGTGTCAGCCTTGGCAGGAGCCTCCAGATTTTACTGCAGCACAAACARCTTTAACTGTCCTGAGGGATTTGTCTGTTGTGGTTTCCTTGTGTTCACATCCACTGGATGTCAAATAGGTAAACCCAGAACTCAAAGATTTGRTTTCAAGTGCTGAGTTCAGGACTTGGTTGCTTATGTTTTCCAGTGTATCATGGACCCTTAGAATGTTTGGGGATRGAAGAGACCTTAAAGATCAGCTGGTTCCCATGTTCCTCACCATGGCTGTTAGATGGGTTTCAGTCTCAGTGACAGATATGTCCAGTTTGTTATTTATTATAAAAATAATTGATGACAACCCATGGATTGAAACAGCAGATGTCCTAAACCATCTTTATCTGCTGCATGTAATTCAGCCTCTGCTTTTGGTGGAAATGATGGATTTGCCATGAGTTATTTTGTTATATGAGAGTATGGAGATGTTTTMGCTTATGACTTCAAAGACAAACTGTGTCACAGGGCACAAATATAATTTGCATAAAACTAGAGCACTGCCAAGCCATCCTTCTTCATCTTGCATATTTTGAACAGCAGAGCAGTTGAATTTTTTTTTTTTTGTGTGTGTGTGTCTGCCTGAGTTTGGGGCCCTGAAGGCAGCTCAAGCCACAGCTGATGTCCAYAGAGGGTCCATTATAGGAGGGCAGGGTGTTGAGCAGCCAGGGAGGGCTGGTTGTGGGTCACACATCTTCCCACTGCTCCTGACCACAGCTCTGGTGCCAAAGAGGAACAGCAGTGCAAGAACTGCTCTGTTCCATGACACTGAAAACGTCCCTCAGGTGCTCTCTGCAGACTGAAAGGGCTGCATTCAGGGCTTCCTCGTGCTGATGAGTTGTCTCAGAATGGGAGTTTGCAAAAGAAAATTGTAARTAGGCTGGGAAAATAGAGGAAGTGTTTTTTTCTCTTGGGCAGAGGGTGTGGATACCCTCAGTTCCACTGCAGGGAAATGGAGCTTTGGGTTTTTGCTATTTCACGGGTAAAGTGCTGGCTTGAAAGGATGTTCCTCTCTACTGCCTTTTCTCTCTCCTGGCAGTGGGGTGTTTTCTAACCTGGAGAGAGCATCCACAAATAGTGGAATCCCTTCTGTGCTCMATGGTGTTGACATTTTCTGCACAAAATGGCAGCTTTGGGTGGGCAGCTGCAGGTGAAGAGTCTGCAGGCTCAGTCACTCACACATGCAGAGTCTTGCAGTGCACAGAGAAGTGCCAGCATTAGCAAAAGATTCTGTGCTCATTTCCACCAATCTTTTTGACTGATATTCCCATATAAGAGCTGGGAATCTTCTTATGAACAACTGAATAGAAACAAATCACAGCACAGCAGGAAGCAAAAGAGTCCTGGTTTGCAGCTATCATGGTTAGATATCAGAGCCCGTTCAGTGTCAGTCTCATCCCAGATTCCAGAACCTATTTCTTCAGAAACAGGGAAAAGTGTGAATAATGTCAATGAGGAATTAAATTAGTAGCTGATCCAACAGATAAATATTATTTAGAGTTCAGTCTTGCAGAAGACTCAGAGGCACCCTTAATTTGAAAGCTGATTTTCTTTATGAAATTAGGTTTTTAATTAGAGGCAATCTCTGCCTACAAACCTCAGAACTATTATTTGTCATGGACCTGTTCCAAAACCTTCCTGAGTGTTTGGAAAGACATCACCAGTCTCAGTGACAGCTGGAACTGTCAATGCAGTCACAGACTATCAGCAAGACCAGAAATGTCCCTCATGGTTATATAAATATTAAACATTCAAAAAGTATCAGAGCTCTTCCAGTGCCTCCTTTTGGACAGGAGAYTTATCCCAGTTTTGTCACTACATTCAGGATGAAGCAGTTGGAGGGAAACCTCCACAAATTCCTGTTTTATTCTTCTTTCATAAGCAAAGCTTTGCTCCCAAGTTATTAACAAGGGGCTTCCAAAATACAGCCCAAGGGAGATCATTCCAAATTTTAGACTGCTTGGCCTGAGCCTTGTTATTAAGGGGCTCCTGGAGAGCTTCCTCTGCTCTATCAGGGGATTTTGGCAGCCTGTGGGGCTGACTGTTAATTCCCCAGCAGATATTGCTCCTACTGTTTGTCTGGCCATGCTTAAAGCTGAACCTTTTACTGGGGASCCCCTGAAATTTTCCTCCCCACTGAGGTTTTGGAATGCATGAAGCCATTGCAGGAAGCCAGCAACGTTAATGCCTAGATTGTTTTTTATTTATTGAAACAATTTATTATAATAGCAATAACAGCCTTGGCCTGGGGCATTTCCTGGGGAATTAATGGCAGTCTGGGCTGATGCTCCCAGCAGATTGTTAGCCCTCAGGAAACAAGCTCCGTAATTGCTGCTGGTTTGGTTGAAAAAATAAAATAAAATGTGTTTTTAATTTTTTGGCCAGTTTGAGTGCCTGGAAAATGGTGGCTTTTGTGTAGAGGGTTATGTAGAGCATATATCTTTTGTCTGCATGGACTAATTTCAGGCTTGAATCAGTGATATTTTTATCAAAGCTTTCAATCCAGAGAGAGAAATGCAAGGAAGGAGAAAGGTTGTCCCAGCCAAAGAGATTGGCAGAGACTGGGTCCTGCTGGAAGCTCTGAGCTGTCATCCACAGCAKTGGAAGAAAAAGCTTCAGCAGTCAGAATCTATGTTTTAATGAGTGCATACACACATAAACACATAAGAATGCAAATCAAAATCGTGCTAACTCCTGCTACTCATGTCCATATAATTTTAAAGAACTTTTTTCCAAGTATAATGAGTGTTTTGAGGAGCTTCACTGTCTGTGTGATGAATCTAACCATCTTCAGTCTTTTGGAAGGTGCTGAGCCTCCATTTGCTGAAGAAGGTGCCTGGTTTTGATATTTAAAAGTAAAACATGCAATGGGTAGGCTCTCAAAATCACTAATCACCCATCAAACCCCCAAATCTAGGCTTTTGCTGACTTGGCTACTTCAAGTGAGAAAAAGCAGAGCAGAAAGTTTTTAGCTTAAGTTGCTCTTTCTGCTGTGAAAAAAAGAGAAATGCTGCTGTGCGAGTGGATTGTACGTACAATAAACGCCAAGACTGCAGCTGAACACAGGGTTACATCTCTGTGAGGAAGTCCAGACAGTGTCTCAGATGTTGACAGAGGAGCTGTAGGAGCTCATAAATGCCACTGGAGCCCAAAAATTCAATTACAGCTCTTGCACTGCATGAAGGGCTGTGCGGACGAGCACAGGCAGGGGAAGAAAAATGGTTGCTTAAGTAGCAATGGAGGTAAAATTGCTCACAAGCTGGATACAGTAGCATGGAGAAAGGAGTGTGGAGGAGAAAGGAAAAACAGGACACGGGCAGAGAATCCACATGTGCCTGTGTCTCAGGCTCCAAACGATGTTTTTTTAATGAGCTGCTCTAAAGGAGCGAGCAGTGGAACTAATGCACCCAAATCAAGCCCATGTGTGTGCAGAATGTGGTGCTCAGGGAAGTGTGCATGGCATCCTCTCAGCCAGGCAGAGCCAAGGCAGGCTGCACCCAGTACAAACACCCCAGTTCTGCCCATTTGCTCACACTCCCATGATCCAGGTGTCCCCAGAGCCCTTCTTAGGGCTAYCTGCAAAAGGAGCTGGGTGATGCTGTCTTCAGTTAAATTGCACATGGAAGTAAAAGTGTTATCAGGTAGGAACTCTGCTTTTCCTGGCTTTTTTTCCTTTACTGCTCCCACAGGACTGGGTGAGAAGCAGCAGCTTTTGCTTTTTCCTCCTACTGCACAAAGGAGGCTGCAGTTTTGAGTCCTGACCATTGAATTCAGAGTATCCATTGCCTTCCATGGAGGCAGGATTTCACTCAGCCAGGCTGCTGCAGGGGCCATTGGCACATTCTCATTGCCTGCTCTGGTGTCTTCTCTTCTACCTTTGGAATTGTCTCACTTTTGTCAAAATATCTCAGTTTAAAGCCTGTGGCTTTGATCTCACTTGACCTTCCACTACTGCTGCATCTCATAGAGATGTTTGGTTGGAAGATACCTTACAGACCATCTAAAGACCTAAAGACCATCAGTTCTAACCCCTCTGTCATGGGCCCACAGGCACATTCAGTTTAGTGTCCTGCTTGTTCTTTGCATTACAGCTGATTTTGCAGGAGGCTGGTCCACCTCTTTCTTTTTTTGGACTTACTGCTTCACTTTCCTCATCTTTCTTTGTCCTATTTTCAGCCTGATTTTTCCCCATGTCATCCACACCAACCGCTCTTGGACCAGTCTAATGATTTATTAGCCAGTTTTCAGGCTGTCTTGACATTTTCTTCCACCTTGGCTCATCAGTCACTTTTGAGATTCATTTGGGAGAGAAGTGAAGAGCACAGATTCATTTCATCTCAGTAGCTGTTCCATGAGCACCTCCAGGCACTGAACTACACTGTGCCTAGAACAGCACCAGCCAGTGTCAGGGCTCTGACCACAGACTCAGGGAATAATTTAGGTTGGGAGAGGCCTCTGCAGGTCACCAGGTCCAGTCCCCTGCTCAGAACATGRCTGACTTCAAATTTAAAGCCAGCTTTGAAATTAGAGCAGGGTCTTGCCCTGCTGAGTTTTGAACATCTCYAAATAGTTTCCAGTTCACCTTTTACAAACTTTGCTTTAGGAGATTGGCTGGAAAGGGCACTTCTAAAAGCACTGTGCAGGGAAGTGAAGCCTTTTAGCTACAGAGATCTTTTTGGGCTAAATGTCAGGGTCTCAGCTGGCGGAAGCTGTTATGGATCCATCACTGGGTTCAAGGGAATAAAACTCRTCTGAGGAACTGACTCCATCCTTGAGCTCAAGACACCCAACAGACATTGCAGAGTAGAGCTGGCCTTGACACTTCTGCTCAGTTCACCTTTACCCATTTAGTGTACAAATAAACCAGGATGATTCAGCCCAGGGGAATGGCAGCAACAATATTTACCATAATTACACTTCTAAGTAGTCCCATGTACCAAAAAAAAAAAAAAAAATAATAAAAGGAGGCGGTAAATAAATAAGATGACCTAATTTGAAAGGTATTGTGGATCCTTTGGAGTCTTGTTATATCACCTCAGAAATGTGGCTGTGCAGGACTCATCCTGTTGGTGCACTGACTGCAGCTCTGGAGCACAGGTAGATATTTTGGTGGTCTGGGCAGGGAGCCAGCACTCTTGCCTTTGATAAGCAAATGAAGTCTATGAATAAATAATGTGCATTTTTGCCATGCTGCCAAGCCTCCCATTTCAGCTGGGCCACAGCACAGGGCATATAAAGTTTTGTAATCATTTTTATGCCTGGTGTGAGGGCAGTGGGAGCGACAGCAAGGTGCACTGACTGCAGCCGCCTGTGCAGCACCCTGGTGTCAGCCCCATCAGATTTAATTCTGCGGGCTGCTCCCTTCCCTTCCAGACAACTCCAAAACACAACTGCAGCAAACCCGCATTCCACATGCGGGCAAATGCCTTGGCAGCAAATCCACGGTTGAAATTCCTGATTGCCCTGGGGGGAGGAGRCAGAGGAGGGCATGGAAGTAAAAGCAGCCGCTGGAAACTCGCAGAGGGGCCGCGTGTGTTCTGCTCCTTGAAGGGTTCTTTTCCTCCATCGTTTCCCYTCTCCTTGCAGAAAACCCCGAGCGGGCTGCGCTGTATTTCGTGTCTGGAGTGTGCATCGGACTCGTGCTGACCCTGCTGGCCCTGGTGCTGMGGGTGTCSTGCCGCACGGACTGCAAGCGCTCCTCCTCCAAAAAACCTCCCCGCGAGCGGGAGAGCGACAGCGACAGCAGCGACAGCGACGGCGACTCGGACACCACGTCGGACCTGTCTGCCCGCAGGCACCGCCGGTTCGAGAGGACTTTGAACATGAACGTGTTCACCTCGGCCGAGGAGCTGGAGCGGGCGCAGCGGCTGGAGGAGCGGGAGCGCATCATCCGCGAGATCTGGATGAACGGGCAGCCCGACATCCCGGGCACCAGGAGCCTCAACCGCTACTACTGAGCGGGGCTGGGGGCTCCTCCACTCCTGCCCCGACAGCCGGGGCTGCCCCACGCCTCWGGGAGGGGAGAGGGGACAGGACAAGGCGGGTGTCCCCCCTTTTCCTCTCGGGTGTGCCACCCGGAGCGGYGCGGATGGACAGCGGTGACGCTCTCCCCTTCTCTCTGTCCCTGACATGTTGATAGCACCCCTCGTTCCGGACACTTTCTGGTCTCACTGAAGTGATTGCCAGCTTCATTTCTGAGTAGCCCCAGGGAGGGGACAGTGGCAGCTCCCCCGTGTGGGACACGGCRTTGGGCACACCGTGAGCGCTCCTTTCCTGGCTGCACAGGGAGGATTCCCAGGATTTCGTCTCCATTTAGGATTTTTTTGGTTTCCCTTTCCCGAGGACTGTGGGAGAATTGTGAACAAAATGACAGCTCTGGAAAGATGATTTGTGGAGGGAGGGGGAGGAGCATCCTGACCAATTGTCTTGTGACTTCAGAAGCCATGAGATTAACCTAATTAATACCCATCAGCAAATAGGACTTGTTAAGAACTGGGGGATGGGAGGGAGGGGGATTCTTCCATCGTGAAATCATCTCGGTGCTTGGATGTTTGCCATAGTGTATTCAGTTATTTATGGCTGTCTTTTCATCTTCCTTTTCGATGGGAACATKTAGTTTTTTTACTGACACCTCAGGGATAAAATCCTATTATTTTTTTGAATCTGCTCTCCCTGCTGGCCCCTGTCAAACACAACCCAACCCATCTTCAACAATGAAATTCTGGTAATATAAGAGATGTGTCAGTGACTAGTGAGAAGTTAACAACCTCAAAGAGGTTGAAAAACATTTTCTTTTTGTTTTGGTTTAAATATATATATATATATATTTGAAGATGCTGCACAGGAATGTGCCTTATTCTTTTTTTTTTTTGTTGTTGTTGTTGTTAAACTACAGTTTTCCTATGGATAGCAATGCACAATGTTTTATATATTTTATTAAAAAAATAAAATTATAAAAAGRTCTGTGTTTACCAGAGGAAAACCAATACAAAAGTAATTTCTGACAACAAAATGGGTAATAAATGCTAAACAAACTCTGGTTTGCTTCAGTACAATTGAATTTGCAACCTCGCTTTTGGCATAGGTGTTGCTTGAGGGAGATCTTTGAAGAGTAGCACACCTCTGCAAGCAATCAAGGCTGATGTTTTCTGCATGCAGGGAACTGGCAGCACCTCTTTTTTTTTGACTGCAGCCCATCTATCAACTTCTGTGGTGCTCATGGGCAGGAGAGCTGAGCAATGGGTTGGTTACTCAAGGGGCCACCTCTGAGTGATTTCATGATGCCTTGAGTTTGTCCCTCGTACTCACATCATACCTGGGCCAGAAGCAAATGTTAAATGAACTAGAAAGAAAAAGAAGCATGGAAGAAAAGGTGCAGTGTTCTAATGCTTCAGCTGTCCCCTGGAGTTTTCAATCACCACCCTCTTCACTCCCCAAGCAGCAGTTCCCATCACCTCAGCTGAAGAATTTGGTGTTTCTCACATCTGCATGGCACTGCTGTGAGCCTGCGTGGCTCTGGGGTCTGCTCCTCTCTCCTTTAGGCATGGAATTTCCAGTATCTTAAGGGTTTGCAAGGAAARTAAAGATCAAAAGCTCTGACTACCCAGAGCTTTTCCCAAGCTTTAAGGAGAGATGGAAATGGGTGGACCTGCCCATGAGGATGTCATAAGGGATTGTGTGCTGTGCCAAACAGCTGCATGGTGGAACAGACCCCTGGCCCTTGGGGCCTTCTTGGCACTCTTTGGGATCACTGGGGYTTTTCCCTGGATGAGGAAAGCTGCATTGGAAGTGCCCACAAATACTTCTCATGGCTTTTGCAGGGTGAGAGCAAAGCTGAGCAGCTGCAGCCAGTGGCACTGGCAGTGTCTGAGCTCAGGTTGGCTGGTGAGAGGTGGCTTCACCTGGGAAGGCAAATCTGAGCACTGTGGAGTGATTCCAGGTCTGGTCCTGTGAATATTTTAATGGAAAGGCTCAGTATTAAACTGGAATGTAATTTTTTACATCTAATATGTAGAAATAAAGCAGGAGGCAGGTCCCAAGCCCTGATGCACTGCCAGGTGCTTTAGCTGGAATGTCAAACACACTCTRCTGAGGGTGTTGAGGAGCAAAGGCAGGGTGAGGTCAGTGGGTCAGTTCTGTTGGCCATGTGTTTTCCCCTACAGTGATACAGTCCCTCAACCTTGGTGATTAAAGGACAGCATGTTTTCAGATTTAGAATGCTGTGTCCTGGGAGATAGCTTGCAAAACTGATTTAAAAAATGTTATAAATGAGCTGATTTATGTGTATGATTTTCCCAAATGACTTTTTTTTGACCAGAGGAAAGAACAACTGTGGTAAATCTAAGTATACCTGATATGCAACTGTGGGATTAAAATATCTGCTTCAGATGTAAATCAGAGCCAAACTCGAGTTACAAATGGATGAACAGTCCTCCCTTAGCATTGCCAGTRCTGCTGTAAATCTTCCAGATGAAGTTTGAAATAAAAAGGAGCAGGGTTGAGCAGACAAGCCCATCACAGCCTTRCCCTAGGTGAAAAGATGTAACGTAAGTAGTTTCCCTGTCTTCACACCATGAGCAATACCTTCACATTCTAGCCCCTATTTTGTCTCAGGGACTTGCATTTCTAAGAAAACTTTGACTAAAAAAAAAGAAAAAATGCAAACCTTTGAGCTGTGGAAAAGACTTTAAGTTATTTGGTAACTGTTTCTTGATTTGTCTCTAAAGTGTTCAGAACTTTTTCTGAGGGACAAAACAGCCAAAATTCATGGGGTAGGAGTTTGKTGGTTTGCCTTTAGCTCTAGCAATGGAGCAAAACCAGTCACCTGGAGTATGGAAGAGCTGGATTCAGTAGGGGTGGAGTCACATCTGTATTTCTTACCCTGCAAAAGAATATATTAAGCCTATGGAGGTTTGGACTTGTCTGATTTGCACCTTCTGTGTTGTGCTGTGTCATGTGTCATGTGAAACATTTAAACACTCACAGAGCCAGGGAGCAGARAACAATTGCTGTTCTACCAGCCTACTGTGAATCCCTCTTGTAGGAGGTTTTGCATAGCTCAGCTCTCCTACTTCCATGCTTAATTAATTTTTTACATTAAAATGAAATATTATTTCCATCGCAACACTCTTCAATTCCCTGGGGCAGATAAAGGAGTTGGCATCAGTATTTCCTGTTTCTGGAATGAAATTCCTAATCACTGACCTTTTTGGGTAAAGAGATGCTGAATTCATTTTCCATGTCAATCTGKTTTTTGTGCCTCAGTTTAACATTAGAGTTTTATAACAGGGGATAACAGAGCAATCCTGGACTTGGAGTTGATCATAGGGGGAATCACATCTCGTATTTAAAGGAGCATCATTGCAGTTGCCCTGTGCCATCTGMTGGGCCCTGTTGGGGCAGGGGAGCCTTGAGCAGTGAAGTGCCTGTGCTGGMCACTCACACCTCTTACAGCTGCAGGATGCTTGGATGAGTAACCACAGAGCTGTGCAGTTGTACTATGTTAGCTCAGTAAATGAGTGTGGTGGGTTGGAAACSTGAGGGCTGCACTCCTGGGAGAAGGTGAACACGTGGAAGTGATGGGTCAGGTTTTCAGAGCATTGCCTGCACATTCATTATCCCCCTGTCTGGTGGGGCAGATGGGGCTGCTTACAGAAGTCATGGCTGTGCTGGAGAGGTGGCAGGGAGGGATTTTGCTCCAGTCAGACCCCACCTGGTCTCTACTCTCTCCTCATGGCCCCTGACTTCTCAGGGCCATTTTTGCCTCCTGCCACCATCCAGCACTGACGTCCTTTGTGGACCTGTGTTCAATGTACCCTGAAAATCTCAGTAATATGGTGTGTGCTGCCTTTCCCAGGTCCACCCTGGTGTTCATATCCTCGATGAATTCCAGCTGGTTGATGAGGCATGCCTTTCCCTTCCAGAAACCACGGTGCCACTGCTTAACCCCTTGCCTGCCATCCTTCCCAGCGCCCCAGGGGCTACACAAATAAAATGAGCTCCCTGAGCCGTGGTACTGCCAGGATGTGCAGCATATGCCTGTGGTGCTGCAGGGAATCTGAATTTCCTTTTGTGCTGCACAGAGTGTCTCAAGTTTCTGGAGGTGTCACAAGCAATTAATCATCTTAGAGTGGCCCAGAAATCCTTCTGCTCAGAATCATTGTGGAGGTTTCTTCAAATTTTAATAATCTGGTCTGAGTTCCTAGTGTCCTTAGATACCCCCAAAAAATGATTCCCAGTGTTGCTTGCCTTTGCTTGCGCACTCATTAGAAGTGGTGCAGCTTGCTCCTTCACAAAATCTCCTCTATTTTTTGTGGTTGTCTCAAGGACTCTCAGGTAAACACAACCAATCAATTAGGCAGAAATGGTTTGGTTCCTCACAGGACAGCTAACCATTATGTTGCTTTCCTACACCCCTGAGCTGGAGGTGCTCTCTTACTATGAGTGATGAGGTGGTTTAGTAGTATTTAAACAAATATTTGGGCAAATCAGTTGCTTTGGGGGTTTTCAGTGGCTGGGCACTGAATGGATCTATTCCAGTGACAGTGGTGTAATGTCACCGTTTGGATTATTGCACCAGGGAGCCCTGGGACACTGGGGTGATGTCACTGGGAATGATGTGAATCATGACAGTGGAAGCTGCTTGGAGGGCTGTGAGCCGTGGGTGCTCTGGGAAGCTCTAGGGACACACTTGCTCATMTCATGAGAGCCACTCAGCTCCTCAGGTGGACCTCTCCTGAAGGATGGGATGGCTTTGTCCTCAAGGCAAACACGAGTGCAACTGGCCCATGATTTCCCTTGGGAGGTCTGTGCTTGCTGAGGGGAGGGATGAGATACATTCCTTGTTCAGGTTCCTGGGAATATGGACAGMACACCTCCAGTCAGGGTTAATGGATGTCAACACTGATTCTCTTTTCCTTCTGTCTGATCACCAGTGGGGGGCTCAGGAAGGTTCCTGGAAGGAGAGAAGGTGCTGCACCAATGTGCTCCACACTGAACCTGTGGTCAGACCCCTTGGTGGTTGGGAATGAGGGACAGGGAACTCCTGCTGCCATGCCTGTAACCACCAAACAAAGCTCCCTGGAGCTGAGGCTTCACCAGGAGCCAGGGGAAAGGAGCCACTCCTTGGTGACCAAAGGCTGTTGACACACTACTGGGGCTCTGAGGCCATGGGCATGGCCAGGCATCTGTGATATCCACATTCCTACTGCAACATGCCAAAAATGGCAAGGTTTCCTGGCCTGCTCCTCTGGAACCAGCTCCTGAGGGACATGAAGGACAGTCTGATTTTTTGGTGCTGGAGAAGACAATTATGTGTGGTGGGAGTAGACTGGTAGTAAGTTGCCCACCTACGTGAATGTGTCAGTGATGGCTTCACACTGCACTTGTGCACTTGAAAATATGTGGCTGCTTCCCAARCCACTCAGGACTGTCAGAATCATCCAGAAAACATTTCAAAGTCATGGAATCATAAAACATCTTGAGTTGCAAAGGACTCAAGGATCATCAAAGTCCCACTCATGGCTCTGCACAGGACACCCCAAGAGTGTTGTCCAAACACTTGAGCTCAGTCAGGCTGGTGTGTGACCATTTCCCTCAGGAGCCTGTTCCAGTGCCCAGCTACCCTCTGGGTGAAGAACCTTTTCCTGATGTCCATCCTAAACCATCCCTGACACAACTTCAGGCCATTCCCTTGGGTCCTGTCACTGGTCACAGCAGAGAAGAGATCAGTGCCTGCCCCTCCTCTTCCCCTCACGAGGAAGCTGAAACTGCAGTGAGGTCTCCCCTCAGTCTTCTCCAGGCTGAGCAGACCAAGTGACCTCTGCTGTTCCTCATAGGCTGAAAGCCTTCACCAGTATGGATGCATTTTTAATTCCCGAAAATCACCACCTAATTTAATGCTTTGTTATACCTGCTTTGTCTTTTCACCTTCCTGTCTTTTCACCCTAATGAAAAAATGAATTGATAAAACTAAAGCCTCAGGATCCCTCCCAATGTCTAAGCAAATCCTAGTGTGTTTTATTCTATTTAATCCTACAATAATAGAATCTCAATAAAGTACTTGGGAAAATATTCCTGTGGGGATTTTCATTTTTTTGGTCAAAAAGCATTCATTTTAAAAGAGAGCTCTTTGAAGAGTATGTGATGTTTTCTTATTCTTATGTTTTCTTATCCTTTCTTAGCTGTAATGCTAGAGGAGCTTCTAATCAGTGGAGAGGGGTATACTATTTTGTTAGTGCCCAGTCCATCATTCTTTGGAAGCATTTTTAATTTTACACGTCCCAGTCCCTCCTCTGTTACTCCTTTGCTAATCAATCCCTTAGAGTCCTCCTCCCATTTCACCCCTAGATTGCCCAGCTATGGCCAGGGCTGTAATTTGTGGCAGACCACATTCCTGTGGCTGATTTTTGCTCCTTTGCTTTTCCTRGGTGGCTGGGCTCCTGTGCTACCTGTTTTCCACCAGCTGCTGAGGAAATGTTGAGTTGTGGCCCTGGGATGGACCATGGCTTTCAATAGTTCATCTGCCATTTTTCCATTGAAAAACACGTGGATTGGGGGCAGAGGTGGTGGTGGAAGAGAAAGTATCAAAACCTGGATTTGGATAGTTTTTTTCTGTTGAAGGGCATTGTTCTGAGCAAGGCTGGGTGGCTGAGAAGGAGAGGAAGTCCTCGTGTTGATTCTGAGCTTGAACAGGGGAAATGCAGTCTTGGCGGGAACCTGTTTCTGCCAAGGCTTTGTGTCCTTTGCCAAATGCAGTCMTTGCCCCTTTGGCACCTCCTGAGAGCCTCAATCATTTCTCCTGCGTAATAAGTTTATATTTCTGGAGCAAAAATGTTCTGAGGACAAAGAGTGCCAGCAAATAGGGAAAAAAGTAAACTTTATTTCTCTGAGCTATTAGAAAACACCTTTCCCTTTTTATTTTGACTTCATGAAGAAATATAAGCTATAATGATGTGATGGAAATTGCCACTGAAAAGCCCTGAAATGGGACACCCAAGTGAAAAGGTAACTTTCTTTGCAGTTTCTGCCAGAGCATTGACTTGGCTTGTGTGTGTTCTGGTGGAGTTTGGAGTCTGATGTTACTCTGTACCATGAGTGAAACCAAAACTCCCCGCAGCACTTTTCTGGGCATGTGCCATGCTGGAAAACRTCCTCTGGCTTTTGAAAAGGCAGTAATTTGTACATTCTGTTTCTTGTAAAAGTCTTGGAAATTCCCTTTTATGAGGAACGGTCCTCTCCTCCTTCCTGGTATGAGGGGACTTTTTAAATGAATGGATTGTTTAGAAGGGACAGAAGTAGTTCTCCTTCCTCCTGCATTCTTAAAGCCTCTGGACCACCCATGAACAGCAGAGTTCAGAGGCATTTGATGGTTCTTCAGAACTATTTTTTGTATTAATTTCTTTCTTTGCTGGCTGCTCTGAAGTAACAGACCCAGCTGGACCTCTGTGTGTTGCTGTTTAAGGCCACAGCTCCCCTGGGTGCCCGAGTTCCCAAAGTGATTACAGTACCAGAAATGTATCTGTGCATTCCTGGCATCTTTTAAAAGGGCAGTTTAAGAGAAAAGGTTCAAGGGGGATTGAGCAAACCAATGTGAGTCAGAACRGGTGACTTTGCATCCAAACTGATGCAGGATTTTTCTCCTGGAACTGGAAGTGGTCTGGCAATGACAAGTTTTCTTCTGAGAACTAACWGAAAAACCAGAACAAGAAATTGCTACTGATAGTGCCTTGAAGGCAACACATCTCCCCAAACAGCAGTTCCAGAGGATACTTTTACTGGGAGGGAAAGTCTAATGCTGTCTGACAAGACCCTGAAAGCTGCCACTCAGAATCTTGGAGAGTTTTTGAGACTCCCCTGATGCTTCCTGTGGTGTATCAGCCTGTCAGCAGGCTGTTCTGCCTGGATCTGTGGTCAGAGGTGCTGGGTCCCTTTTGCACCAGGGGTGGACAAACACCTGCAGCACAGGCAGGGATGAGGCTGGTGGGGAGGAACCTCTCCCCTCACTTGCTGAGGGCTGGGGTCCTCCAGGGAATGGACTCTGGCTCATTGGTGAGGAGAGGACAGGACAGAAGAGGAGAGGRACAGGAACAAGAGGTCTGAGAATCAGAGAGCTTCTTGAATCTAAGCACCCTGCTTCCCAGGTCCCTCTCCCCAACAYCCAGGCATTCCAAATTCCCTCCCAGCTATAGCCATGCTTCTGGAGACTTCTTTGCCTGGTGACATAGGCCGTGTGTCCTAGGTCGCAATATAAGATGTGCCCAAAGTATGTATTCTATTGCCATCTTCATGGGTTGTTGGAGCCAGGTAGGGCAGTGTTTTCCCTGCCCCCTCCCTCAGGACTCTCTGCTGTTCATGGCCCATCAATGCCCTGGCCAATGACTCACAGGTAACTCCCCTCGGGAGCYRYCTCTGCTTAATGGGCAATCAAGGACCCATTGTGTGACTCATAGAATGACATCAGCCCATTGTGAGATGCTCTGTCTGCCCAGTGGGGAGGAGCCAAGCATTCCCACCTGGATATAATCTGGACCTTGGGACAGCACAGGCACTGACTGGATTCCCAGAGGACAGGAGCTGCCAGAGCTTTCTACAGGATCACTGCTTCAACAAGACTGCTTCATTCGGACTGCTACCCATCACCCTAACAAACAGGGTGTCAGGTTGTATTCTGACTCTGCCAAGGGTCTTTTCATTTGTTCCTTTTACTATTATTTTYATTTTATAGTTTTCCTATTAAATTGTATTTCTGACTTAGTGTCTCACTGGTTTTGCTTTCAAACCAGTACACCATGGCATAATCTCCACTAGGTCACCTGCTCCTTTTGGATGAAAGCTCAACCCTCAAAAGCTTTATTTCCAGAACATGAGCCACTTTCAGCAATAAAAACTTTTTTCTGGTGAGGAATAAATCCCTTCTGCCTCCCACAAAAGAAAAATCTCATTTCTTCTTGGTGTGGTGGAGCTGTATGGCCAACCAGTGGGATGTGATTAACTACAGGCTTATTTATACACTGGCAATGAAATATACTCAGTTTTCCAGGATGGAAAAATGCCATTTGAATGTGAACTAATTATATCTACTTCCTTACTGTAAATTGCCATTGAAAAGCAAAAGCAGCAGTGAGAGCAGTCAGTGTTTATGTCTAAYACACCCACACAGACCTCCTCCACTGAAAGAATGAAGGAGTAAATASTTTCTGAATGTGTCATTTTGATTTGGGCCATTTCTAGTTCCTATCAAGCTATTATTGTAACAGAAAAAAAACCCGTAGTTCTTGACTTGTAATCTGGAATATTTCAATTAAAAATTGCCTAACAGGGATGAAGGGATGAATTGAGAAACCTCATCACAACTAACCCATTTCCACAATTTATTTTTTTAAAGAAAATAAATGTTTTGCTGGAAACTACTTAGCTAATCCCACACACTAGGAGCCAGTGGAGCTGAAGTTAAAGTTAGGCTGCACGTAAAACCAGGCTTTTTCAATGAGAGCAAAAATTAAGGATTGGAAGAAATTAACACGTGACAGTTTTTATGTGATGGGCAATTTTTAATCAGTGTAGGGGCTTTCTGAATGACATTCTTCCTTCTGGATCAGGTAGAAATTCAGAGAAGGTCTTGATGTATGTGATATGAAAGGGGTATTAGATGGCCTGTACAGCTCCTGTTAGATGTATATTGTGTGACACTGAGTGTCTTACATGGGCTCCAGGGTGTGCTCTGGCCCACAGGCTGGTGATAGAGCAACCCAGAAATAGCATAGAGCTTTCAGTACCCTGAGCTATCAGTACSTGAGCTATTGATACCCAGAGCTGTCAATATCAGATTCAGGCTTGATTTAAGGAGGAAGTTTTTCACAGAAAGAGTGGTTAAATACTGGAACCATCTGCCTAGGGAGATGGTAGAGTCACCATCCCTGGATGTGTTTAAAAAAAGACTGGATGTGGCACTTGGTGCCATAATCTAGTTGAGGTATTAGAACATGGGTTGGACTCGATGATCTTGAAGGTCTCTTCCAGCCTAAAAATTCTGTGATTCTGTGGTTCTGTAATATTCTGAACTATCAATACTCTGAGCTATCAGTACCCTGAACTATTATACCTTGAGCTATTGATACCCTGAGCTATCAATATCCTGAACTATCATACCCTGAGCTATTGATACCCAGAGCTATCAATACCCTCTTCAACTGATGGCCCTGCCCATGGGGTGAGACTTCTGTCCCTGAGCAGCAGCTATGCCAATTAATTGGAACTGGTTTGTTATGAAAGTATTCACAGGAGATTTTCCTTTTATTGAAGCAGTTGAGAAGCAGAAAGTCCTGGATTCACTTCCCATGCTGACAAACTCACTGGAGGCCCTTGCTGGGACCAGGGTCCCTCAGTGCTTGCTGGAGTTTGCAGCCGTCAGTCACTGAGCTCAGAGAGGAAAAAGGGCATCATGTGTCCAAAGCTGTGGGGGCTGTGGGAGAGTCTGGCAGGATGGGGGAAGCTGCTGTGCATGGGGCAGTTTGCCACCACTCAGAGAAGAAGCCTCTCCAGCTACTCCTCTCTCATGGAGGCTGATAGTGCTGCTATTGTCAGTGAGGAGGTGTCATCCCCCTGCCCCCCCAGGCTCTGTGAAAGCCCTCCAGGCTGTTTGGATCAGGC
This sequence comes from Alauda arvensis, assembly GCA_902810485.1. Taxonomy (NCBI): domain Eukaryota; kingdom Metazoa; phylum Chordata; class Aves; order Passeriformes; family Alaudidae; genus Alauda; species Alauda arvensis. The sequence continues at coordinate 1,239,507 of CADDXX010000239.1, forward strand.
ATTCAAAACAAAACCAGGATGAGGGTTGGCAGCCCCCTCAAAGTCCCTCAGGGAAGAAGAGATTAATTAATTATTAATACCATTAATAACAGGGTTACATGCTCTGGTTCTATGACTGCTGGGGTAACAATGAGGTGTTCCTTTGCAGATACTGCTCCCTCAGGCTTCATTTGCTGGAGCTGAGTGCCAACACCAAACTGCACCATGGCTGCCATCACTCCTCCTTCCTCTTTGCAGGTCATGGGAGTGTTGGGGTAATTTGCAAATGGAACATTCCCAACATGCCTGAAAGGACAGCAGTGTGTTGTTTTGCCCATCTCAGAGCTGGGGGGRAAAGGCAGGGGAAAACCCCATCTCTGCAGCTTTGGGCATGGCATCATGAAATGGTGTTGTGTCCTTGGCCACCACCCAAAGAGACTGACCATCTTTGGGYATCTGCCTGGTTCAGCTGACAAGACAAATATAAAAACGTGGAGGAAGGTAACTCAGGTGTGCAGGGGGACAACAAATGCCAGGCAATTTTAGTGTGTAGGTGGGAAATGATCAGTGCATCTTGAATCTTCTGTTTATGATTCTCAACCTTACTTCAGAGGTGCTTACATCTCCCTTGAGTGTATAGCTATGGCCATATATTATGGCCAATAGTACTGGATATTTAAGATGTGACACTGTGAATAACTGAAGCAATTCTCTGCCCCCAAATGCCCTGTGAGATCTGCTGCACTGAGTGTGTTGACACTGTGCTCATTCAAATGACACAGGAGTTGGGACACTTGTCTGGGAGAAGGTGGGTCTGGGTTGTTGTAGCTCTGCTCTGAGTCTGGTTAACCACGGATGGAAACAAAGGCCCAGACTCAGATCTCTCTGGTTTCACAACTCTCCTTTAGATGCCCAAGCTACAGGAATGTCTAAATACCAGAGAGGAATGAGGCACTTAGAGTAAAGTCTGTGGAGTGGAGCAACCATAAGGCTTGAGACAGGTCCTGTTTAGGTCATGGCAACATGGCCTTAATATCAAGCAGAGGTTTTTCCTAACCATGCTTGGGTGGAAAAGCACTATCCACTGCTCAGAGTGGAGGAAATCTCAGGATATTTCAGGAAGACTCTAAACAAATTCTCCTTGGGATAATTGTGAGATATTTCCTGAATGTTGATTGATGATGTGGAAGAATGATATATTTTATTTCTAAGCAAGGTTCTGAATTCATTGCTGATCCTWTGGAAATAACAGAAGCACAGGTGCATTTGTGTGTAAAGTAAAACTGCTTAGGGCTAAACAGTTATAAAAGCTGGTAGAACTTCCATTTGAATGTGTGAAATATTGATGGTCTCAAGGTCCAGGGAAGTGACTTGCACTGATTACCTCAGTGCAGGACTCTGAATATTGCTTYAGAGCCATTTGTCTCAAAACAAACYATTTCCTCTGAGAGAGGGACCTTTGCAACGTGATTTATAATTGCAAACTTCTAAATACAAGATTGCCTTGGTTGTGAATTTTTTAATCTTTCAGCCTTAGTTCCATGTCATGTGGTGCTAATGTCATATTTTATCTTTGGTTTTATTCATAACATGGCCATAATTTCCTTGCTGACCTTCCATCAGTGTATTCATTACGTTTCAAAGGGCACATTGTCCTTCACTGCCTCATGGCAGCAGAGGAAAAATAACTTAATGGTGGTGYGTATTTTGAGCAGTCATTGGGCAAAGATGCTTTATAAACATGACACAGTGCATGGTGCAACTGCTCACTGTGCCCTGAAAATAATGAATGTCTGTGGTTTTTCAGCCTACAAATTATTTTGGGACTCATGTTAGAAAGATCTGAGAATTAGCAAAGTTTTTGGTGTCTTCTGTATCTAAAGTCCTCACCTTGATTGCTGCTGTAGAAGTTGCTATTTTTGCCTTTGTGCACATGAATCTTTGTGGCACTGAAGGGCTCAGACCCCAGACAGAAGCCAACCTTTGCTGCTGCTCTTCGTTTTTGGAGTGAGAGGTGAGGTGATTTATTAATATTGGAATTGCAGTGGTCTGAAGAGCACAACTCAATTCTTGCTCTAACTGTTCATTATCACATTTCACTCACAGAACTCAGAAACGTTTTCAAGATCAATCCTGGCTTCTGTTGCAGGGAGCACTCTGTTATCCCATGCAGAAAGGAAAACTTCAGCTGGAGAACAGCACATTAAAATGCATTCACACGTACACGTGTGTGCAAAGAAACACACAAAACTGAGCAATACTCAGTTCTCTATCCTGGTGATCAGGCACTCCTCTAGAAAATGGGCACTGTGTATTCAACCACAATAATAACTGAACTTTACTCTTTGGGGGGGGTCCACCTCAAAGAATTTGTAAGATTTTTTTGCCTTTCAGCATATTTGTGCACAAGGATTTTGTATTCAGCACTGTAAAGCTGCAAAATTTAGCAAGAGTTTGTTACCAAGACTCAGGAGTAGCAGTCACYTTGGGATGGGGAGTTCTGGTGGAACAGGACTCTGTACCTCAGCATCTCTTGGGGCAGCAGGAAACAGCTCTCCTTTCAAAGACTGCTSAGGCTTGTGAGGAGCTGTTTTTTGCCACATGAATCTGCAATTTTTGAGAATGTACCCCTTCATAAAAAAAAAAAAGGTATATTCAAATCAGGGCTTCACTGCTGGTCTCTGCAAGCTGTTCCACCATGTTTAATATTGCACTCTTGCCAATTATTCCTTTGTTATTTTTCATTCAATTGTCATTGTCATTTGCTCATGAATTTCAGACTTAGCCCGCCCAACATCCGTGCTGATTTATTCAAGCKTTTCTTTATTCAGGTAGAGCAGATGAGTGTGCTGCAGATCTTTCTTTTTGAATAGGGAACAGCTAGGAGAACAGATGGCAAAGGGCCTGAATTTCACTTCATGCTGCTTTTTCCCATCACATTATTTTTAGTGATTGATGTTTCATCTGTTTTGTGAATGCCTACATAAGAGGTTAAGAAGGTCCCACGCTATTAACTCATTAATTAAAAGCAAATGAACTACAGAGAAGCTTCTACACTGATCTGTTACAGGAGGCAAGAGAATAATAAGATCATTAATGCTGGAAAAGATGTSTAAGATCATTAAGTCTGGCCATTAGCCCAGCATTGTCAATTCCACCACTAAACCATGTCCATAAGTGCCACATCTTAGCAGTAGAGTTATGCTGATTTAGGTTGAACCAGAGRAAGTGGTCAATAAATGCATCAATGAAATCAGCCAAACCTCCACTGCAATTACTGAATCTAAAGGAGTGAGAAGGACCATGTTCTGGTTTTGCTGAAAAGGAACCCACCTCTGTGTCTGAATCAGACCTGGTTTTCTCATTTACCTCATATACAGAATTATGTACAGACTCACCAGGGGCTTTGCAAACAGGGCAGGAAGCAGGGACACTTCTAACACCATGTGTATGGACTGGGGGACAGTGTCTCTGCTACAGCAACCTTTGTCTAGCTGGAAAAATGTGTTGGGCAGACAACCACAGCTTCCCTTACCTTTTATCTGGGGTCTGTGCTAYGAGATTRTTTCTTCTGTGATGTCCTAGACATWAAAAGTCRCACAGAGACAGCAACTCGAAGCTTTTGTGCTGCATTTCTGCATTGTGTGACAGATATGGTTAATTCAGAGCCTGGGGTGAGACAGTATGTCTGCCTGAAAAAGTCTTAGACCTGTTCTTCACAACCATTTGCTTTGATACCTCTTCCTTCACTACCCCAATATGAAAAGTTTGGATTTGAAAAAGCTTTTCCTTGGTTGTCTGTAGCTCCTGGGACTTGATCCTCATGACAAGTTCTTACTGGTGTTAAGTGAGAGTCACTGCTGAACAGGAGTCTAATGAAATATTTCAGGGTTGGGATCCAGTGCTTGATTAACATTTGTGCTGGATATTGTCTTTTTGGGTGTCCCATTCGAGCTGCAACTCAAGGGYAGATAATTTCCAAGATCCAACAGTTGTGATTCTGGCACTGATGTGTTTGGGAGGTGGTTGATCAGTTGTGGAAGTAGATAAGCTCTGTCTGAGATACATCCTTTGAATCTTTCTCATGAGCAGCAAGCTGATCTCCAGATGTCCTCAAAAGGTTCCTGCAGCTCTGTGACACATCTGGGCTCTGTCTGCCCACCACTGCTCCCAGCTCAGCATCACTGGCTTCTCACAAYGAAGCCTGAAGCTGGGCAGGCTGCGTTCAAGTAATGGGCTGCTGAAAAATTAATCCACTCTGACAAATTAACAAAAAGAAGCTTTGGACCCTTCTCAGATCTGTGCTGAAAACACCATTTGAGCTAAGCAGTGTCAGCTCTCTGATGTTAATAATGAGCAGAAAAACATGGCATGGCCATCATTAAATAGGCTGTTTTCCTGAGTTTTCTCTCTTCCAACTTTTCTAAAGGCAGAGCCATGGACACAATTTAGTGCCATTTCAYTGTGTGTAGCAATCAATTTATAATGCTCATCTTGAGCTTTAAAGGGGAAAAAAAAAGTCTTTTAAAGACAGGTGTAAAAACAAAATTAAGTAGCTGTGGGCAMTACTTAAAGTGATCAGTGCTTTTGTTTAGGCTGAAAGAAGTGAAGTGCTCYGAATAATAACCTTGAAATTGAGCCTTTGCTGGAAAAATGCTTTACCAGGGAGTTACTCTCAGTCTRTAACTGTTCAGTCAGATTGAGCTTTGGCTTGTAGCAGTGTGTTGGAAAGTTTTCCATTGTTTTTCCCACTCCCCTCTTGTGAAGAGTTTATAAGATGTGGCCAYAATGTGTTTTAGGCATTGCAATGCCCAGCTCTTAGCTAACATATAATCYAGGTGAATTCCCAGCCCTGAGTAGTATCTAGGTCTCTAACAAAGTATCCATCTACAGCATTTCCTCCTCATCGCTTACCTGCTCTGGGAGTCCATGTTCAAAAAATATCTGTATACTCTGAGGACTGTCTCATTGTCTGACTTGTGTTTGGTGCCACAATGATGCTTGGCACAATCTTGCAAAGACTCAGAGTCAGAAGAAGTTATTGCTGTGGTCCTTGCCCTGTGGCATCTCTCAGGTATCTGGTGTTTCTGTGCCCTGAGAGTAAATAATAAAGTTCTAAAGAGAGCTGGAGTCCGTGCAGTTGTCTTTGAAGAGTTGTTTGTTCTTTTCTTATCTCTAAAAGTTCTCTCTGTCCAGCGTGAAGTTTTGCAGGAAGCCAGAAAAGCAAAATCTGACCCTCCTACAATGGTTCCCGAGCATTTATACCCTAAACTATGTTAGGCAATGTTTTCCTTTAAGTACCAATAACTATGACCCATATTAGTGAAATCTTACCACAACCCAATCAAGAAAAGGCCACCCCCACTGCAAAGATGGAGGGGAAGAACCAGGAAAAGAGAACAGACACATCCAAAATCCTCCATCTTTGCCCATTTTTACCTATATATTAAAATCTAAAAATGCTATTTTTCACCCTGTGACATATTAATAATTATGCTAATTAAACTCTTCTGCCTTGCATTTCTTCTCTCAACTTCAGCACCTTTTTCCAGTGGGTAAGATCAAAGGCATAGGTATTTTTGGCTTTATCCCAAGACCCTCAGATTTCTCACAGGGGTCTCGAGCTTCCAGGAGCATGCAAAGAGGTGACCCAGGTTCCCACAGCATCCTCTGACCTTGCACCATGGACTGGACAGAGGTGGCCACATGTGCGTATTTTGGGAGAGCAAGAGGTGCTGTGTGGTCCTTAGACATTTTGTCCAAGTGTAACAAAAGCTCTGAAAGSTGACTCAGTTCATCCTGAGGTGGGTATCCAGGGCAGAACAGATTCATTATTCYCYGAGGACTTTTCTGGGCACCCCCAAGCCCTTGAGACTTCAATGTCCGGTTTGTTCCTGGTCCAAGAAGGCAAAGCAACATCTCAGCACTTTTGCTTGGGGTCAGTGAGAGCAACCTGAGGCTCTGAGAACTTTGGATGGAGGTGGTTCAGGGAGAGCCCTAAGGCATCCTGAGGATGAGCAGAGTTGTATGTTCAGGGTAGGAACCCATTTCTCCCTGCAGCTCTTGTCCCCATTACCTCACACTTTGTAGCGTGTTACCCCAGAGGAAACTGAATCCAATGCCTTTGGCAAATATTGCATTTGCATTAATATTTCAGCAAATAAAACAGGGAAATAAATTTTGTAGATGTTGCACTGAATCACCAGGCTGGTGTAGCAACATGGAGTTTCTACATAAATGACATAATTAATTCTGACTAAATGAAGCTACATTTCTAATTAGATTTGAGTTTCTCCGTATCTCGTRTTGCCTGGGCTTTTGGAGCAAGACTTTGCCATTTAGTGCATTTAGTGCTAAGGGCAGCTTAATCCTGCCAGAGAGGCTCAGGCTATGTTTTTTTCACATCACTTTGTTTTGGTTCATCTTTTCTGATTTAGTTTTTAAAAAGAGATTTTTTTTTAATTTAAAAACAACTAATAAAAGCTGAAAAAAAAAAAGAAAAAAGAAAAGCAAGCAGTAAAGAAAAAATATTTAAGGCAAAACTGTCTGGATGAGAAAGCACAGCTGAGAAGCAGTTTAAGGTTAGACATCTGCCTTGTAATAGGTTGTGTCTGGACACMAAATGCCAGCATTCACCAGTAAGCCTCAAGAAATGCAAAGAGCCTAAGCATAAATTTTTTAAGGTCYTGTATAAATCATGCATTTTATTTCCAGGTGCTTTTAGTCCTGAAAGCAGATCTTCCCCCTCCTTTGGGAAAGAAACTAAACAAGACAAAACAAAACCCTAGAACATTCCTGTGGAGATTAAAAAAAAAATCATAGCACTTAATTAAAAAAGAAAAAAAGTTATGGCAAAAACTGATTATTTCTGATGAGCTCTGGCACTGGAATTTCATAGTTCATTTTATCTAATGGGCAGAAAATATTTCACCTTTGGAGGACTCCTCAGCTCTCAGTGTTAATGTTTCCTGAGGTACCTGTGAGAAAGAAGCCTTCTTCCTCACCCCTGGACAACAGACATGGATTGTAACTGATGGAGTAAAAAGAGTTTTACAGGCAGATCTGCTCCTTGTGTCCCACAGGGAGGGGAATCTCCCTGCTGGGACTGCCCAAGGATACTCTGGTATCCTCAGTTTGCCTTTAGCAGCTCCACCCACAGCAGCAAACAGAATGGGGAGGAGCTGCTTTTGCCTCTGAGGCCAATTTGTGCCATTAAAGCTTGTATTAATCCCTCTAATCCCCAGTCCAGGATGGCTGCACCCAAATCACCCCCTGGTCCCTGTTCTAACCTGTGCCTCGAGCCCCAAGGCTGGCCTGGGTCTGACCTGTGCCAAGGGGAATGACAATAACCCAACAGTGAGATGGCTGAGTGGCACTTCTGAGGTCCCATATCCCCATTTCATTTAGATCATTAAGACAGACAATAATCCAACAGTTGTGATAGTTGAGTGGCACTTCTGAGGCCCCATGTCCTCATTTTATTGAGTTAATTAAGACAGAGAATGAGTCCTGACAGGTCCAGAGATGAGGAGAAGGCAGCAGAACTGCTCTGGATGCTCAGATATAATTCAAGCACTAATTCCTATTGCTGGGTAATATCTAAAGAGAGAGCTGGATCCAGATCCTCTTCCCTTGGAAGGGCTGCACATCAGTCTGAGGCAGCAGATGTTTGGGTGACTCTCCATGGCTGGGACTTTTCAGGCACCTGGCAAATTGAGTGTGATTCACATCATCTCTTTTGCCAGACAGTGAGGGGAGGAAACCACAACCAGATGGAAAATAATGGAGAGAAATTCCCACGTCTTGGTTTCTCCAGCCCTTACAATGAAAGGAAGATAGAGGTGATGCCATGAGGACCTGTCTGCAGAGCATGCAGACATGGAGGAGAAGGGTAGGAGAACCACCAGATGAGGTTTAGMTTAATCCCCAAAGGGTAAAGCTCCAACTGCTTGGGGCACTGGGGCCACRTTTAGCTGTGAAAGTGTTTAAATGAGTTAATCGTGGCTAAGCTCCTTGTTGAGGATTCAAAGTCTTTTCACTAAAAAGCAGATCATGTTAATCCAAATAAATTTCTCAAATCCACTTTAATTCAGATTATCAAACTTTAGGGCACATTAACTGTTCYCTAGCATGTATGTGCAGGCTACATGGCAGCTCTCCCCTTTTWAAATCTTTTAAGCATCTGGATTGAGGGACAAAGCAGTGTTTGGATTAACTCTCTCCTTTYATGCTCTCTCTTTTTTGGGGTTGATTTTGTATTCAGTTATGAAGATGGGCTGGCACCTGATCTTTTGGAGATGTTTTTGGCAGAAGGGGGATGAATCACCTCAGCTTAAAGGAGCTGTGAATCACATTAATTCATTACTTGCTTCAAGCTTCCTTTTACAATCAGGACAAGCCCTGGAAGCCACACAATCCTGTTGATCTGTGAACAGGCACTCAAACCCCAGGCTGWTTGAGATCTGRTTCTGGATGGTCATCTCCTGGAACRGACAACATTTGCAAGAGCTTAACATCATGATMAAATATCYYTCATAGCTGGAGAAGCTRYCAGATTTACAGTTTTTTGAGGCAAATTTCATGTTGGTTGGAAGTACTGATCTGGCTTCTTTTAACACTCCAGGCCTTTAGAYTAGGGCAGAAGGACTGAAAATTTCCTCACTACCTGATGTGCTGTAGGCAATTTATTTAAAAGCAAACGTCCAGATGTGCTAAATAATGCAATGGGCTTGTCCAAAAGCTCCCGTTTTTGGGGCCTGCATGAATAATGCATACTGAAAATGGACAAGAATCTCTAAGTTTGTTTAGAACGGAATTAAGTGCTGATAAATTAAAAAACACGGTTGTCAGTGCTGGTTTGGGARTTGAAATATTCTGGGACACCAAACAAAATGAATCACAAACATTCCATGTCCTGAAATAAGCATCTGCAAAATGTCTGCATTAGCATTACTATTATGAATTTAGTCTGAAGAGACTTTCAAGCCAGAAGGGGCCACTGGATGCAGCTGACTAATTCCACAGCACAGGGTGTAGGGTTACACTGAATGATTCCTGTCTTGAGTCTTCAGGCCCTGGCTGAGCCACAGCAAAGGGAGGCAAAAAAGAAAAGATGAATATTTCCAATGGCTTGGATGAGAATAGAGAGAGGAAAACTTGAGAAGTGGAGGGAGATGAAAGGTGAAGMTCCAGACCAGGATCTGAAGGTCACTCACCATATGTTGGTTCAAGATCTAAGGTGCAGCAGTTGACCTGCAAAGCAGTGAAGAAAGGATTTCTGCCTGTAGCCATCAGTCACACTGCTCAAGCTACTGCCTCTTCCCATCTCTGMCTTACTGCTGGGGAGCCCATTCCTTTCCCATGAGCCATCAAATTGGAGCAATAAATCTGAATTGTTTCTGGGATCCATTGACAACCTCATGCTGGGAGAAGGAATTCCTCTTCATTTCCCTTTCACTGAAGTCATACAATCCAGATAACTGGAAGCTGAAATTAAGGATGGCACTACACCAGAGAGTTCAGTGCAGGATGTGAGTTTCTCCAAAACACAGGAGTGTTTGCAGGCAGGCTGAGCCAGAGATGCAAGAAATGAACATATCAGAAAATATATTCTAGATATCTATTCTGGAAAAGTGTTCATTGTCACTGCAAATTGCCAGACTGACAAATCCTGCTGGTTCCACATGATGTCCCTGCAGATATATTTCAGAAATGCCCCATTAGCTTTTTCTTCTACTTGAGACTTCCCCTCCTGCTCTGTTCCTCTGTGGAAGCTCTCACAGACAGCTGGGATTTGCCGGGAATTTTTGTGTTGTAGATCCAGGGCTGAGACCCCATGGTCAAACCATTAAACAAAATGATCAAACACCAAACCCCTCATCACTCATCTTGCTTYGTTAGGCTCGTGGTTTAGTTGAAAKCTACAAATGGAAAATGGAGATTAACAAAATAAGAGGGAAAAAAAAAGGGGGAATTAAATGGACATTTTTGCAGAGGCAGACATTAGGGAGCTCTGTTGAGGTTCCTTCTGACTCTTCTTCAGAATATAATTGGAGACAGTTTCCTTATCCTCACAATGGTCCAAATGAGATTCAGCTGCTCCTGGGGCCAGACTGGTATCCTGATTAACTTTTTCTCTGCCAGGGCACAAGGGGGATCTGGAAGCTGTGGGGGTGTCTGCCACAACACTCCTGGGCTCTTGGTTTATCCTGCTACTTAATAGGATGCTGTAGTGGGASACAATCTCAACCCAGCTGCAGCAGCCACCTAAATGTCCAAGGCAGGCAGGAGAACCAGGACTTTTGTTCCTACCCTATAGATAGGGAAGGSACACCCACAAGATGAAAGCCAGCTCTATCCTGGGCTGCATCCAAAGCAGGTGGGCTGCAGGTGAGGGTGGAATCTGTCCCTCTGCCCTGCTGAGACCCCTCCTGCAGTGCTGC